>PVJX010016146.1:0-41009 GCA_004027295.1 Dolichotis patagonum
TTTTGTCTTCATTAATTTCTACTCTGATCTTTATAATTTTTTCTAAACATTTCCAATTTGGGTTGCTCTTGTTTTTCTAGGACTGTGAATGCATCATTAGGTTATTTATTTGGAATTATTCAATTATTTTAATATGTGCATTCATATCTATAAATTTTCCCCTCAGAATTGCTTTCTTTATGACTCAGAGATTTTGGCATATTGTGTTTCTACTGTCACTTGATTATAGAAATTTTTTTACTTCCCCCCTGATTTCTCCTATGATCCACTGATTACTCAATAATGTATTGTTTAGTAACCGTGTGTTTGTATAGTTTAATGTCCCAGCCATTAGCTTACGCAGGTTGAGACCTCGCACTTGCCAGACAGGCAAGGCTGAGCTTCTTACCTTCACTTGTATGACAAGGAAAATGAAACCAGAAAAAGACGGATGGAAAAGAAGAAATTAGAGGGATTAAAAATGTGTAAAATGAAGGCCAGGGATACAGCTCAGTGGCACAAGTACCTGCCTGGCAAGTGCAAGGTCCTGAGTTTGATTCCTAGTATCCTCCCCCAAAACACCAAGAATGTGTAGAATGAGTATTGTGGGAGGGGCTAATCATGCAAGCTAAAAGAAGATGAAGGAAGTGGTTGGGTAGAATTGTTTTTCTCTTGGGACAATGGACAGAGTTGGGGGATAATTGTGGAAGCTTCCTTTAGCATAACATTCTTACTCTAGAAAGGTCAAGTCATCTTCAGAATGGGAAATTTTACTACGTGATGATGAGATGTGGCCACAAGTGCCTGCTGCTTGTCAGGTGGTATCGTCTGCATGTTCACACCGCTGCTTGTTAATCACGTGACAACGTCTACATGTGTAAAAGGAAAACCGTATATTAACAGTCACTAAACACGTGCTCCCAAAGCCCCATGAGCATCATGCTGTAGCTTGTGAAATATTACATTGTGTTTTTTTATAAATAAGATTGCTGACACAAAGTTAAGTGTTTTAAACATTTAAATATAATTTAATGTATTAGTAAGGAAGTGATGGAAAAGATACTACTTATTTATACTGCTATTCAAATGTTTACTATTGCCTGTAAGAAAGTACCTTAATTCAATAGTAAACTTTTAAGTGAGCAAGCAGCCTGTCGCCCTGGCTGTGGTCTGGCAAGCTGCAGCCACCCCAGGGCGAGAACCAGCAGTGTCTCCTAAAATCTGCGCCATGTTGGAACTCAGGGCGCTGGGAAACTGAGCAACCAGCTCACTGCCCTGGTAAGCAGCTGTGTGTCTACCAGTGCACGGGCTGAGAATCAAACATACCCCCCACCCCTCGCTCTGTTAGCAAGTGGGAGCCAAAGATCTGAGCATCTCTTGGGAGGTGACCATATGTAATATAGCAAATAAGGGGGATTTCCTTCTACCATCTCTTTGAAGGCAAATATTTTTATCACTGTTTTGCTTTGTCCTGATTAATGGTATTGCTCTATTCAATATTCTGTTTTGATAAGTTCTATAATATTCTGTATTTTCTTTGATTTTGCTATACCTGATTGAAAGAACAACTATTGTGAAGATAAGGAGATATACTATGGTACCTATTACTGTTATCCCGGTAAACTGCTGTGAAGTTCTGTACCAATTTCACTACACTGTCTCAATTGGCTTTATTCCATCCTGTCCTGTTGTATTTTACTACCTTCAAATTAATAAAAAAAATAGTAAACTTTTAATTGGATCATGGATTAGGGATTTAGAGCACTGAATAAGGCTTATGGTGTTTTAAAAAGGTTTCCAGTCTAGAGATGAAGAGAAATACACATTCATATAATGTGATAAATCCAATCATAGAGAAATAACAAAGGTGAATGAAGGCATAGGGGCTGGAGTAGTTGTTATTTCTGGGAGAGTCAGGGAAACGTACCTCTGTCTTCGATAGTTCTTTTTATTTAAATCCCATTCGGGTATCTCTTCCATAGAATCTTCTCTAGTTAGGCCAGTAGGATGTGGATAGAGAAGACAGTTCTAATATAAAAATTCGCCTGATTTAGAAATGAACTGGATGTAACCGTCAATGGGAAAGAAGTGCTAAAGATGTCACAAAAGACTGTCTGGAACAGAGACAGATGGTGCAGGGAGGAGCAGGTGGGCGGGTTCTCTCAGGGCTGTGTTTGGGCGACACTTAGGAGAAGCGTATCTGCCTGAAGTCACTTTCTAATTGCAGTAAACCTACAAGTGAGACAGCTAGCCATTATCTGTATTCTGATCCATGCAACACGAAGGCTTCAGTACTACCCAGATGGTCCCCTTTCCCCCTGTGGAAATAGAACCCTATTTTAATCAAGTCTCTTCATTAACTCTCCAGTCCATAGGAAGTGATAGAGAGCCAAATTAAAAACAAGACAAAGGAATCTGCCAAATCTTGAATGTGAGATGTTCTACAAAAGACCTGTTCTGGAAGAAAAGAAATTTCCAAGAGATTTGACATGATAAGCAAATTAATGAGTGGAGCTTCTTCAGATCCTTATTTTAAATTAAGAAAAAAAATTTTTTTTTGTACCGGGGATCAAACTCATGACCTCGTGCTTGCCAGGCAGGCGCTTACACCACTGAGCTAAATCCCCGGGCCCCAGATCCTTATTTTAACAAACCAACTGTATAATTTTTTGACAATTAAAGAAATTTGAATTTGAATTGGGTATTCAGTTGCACTCAAGAATATTGCTAATTTTATTCCAATGATAATGGCATTATGTTAGGTGAAAAGTGTTCTATTTTTTTTCCTTTGAGATGCATAGTGAAGTATTTCAGGGGTGAATAACATAATAACAACTCAGAATTGCTTTAAATATTCTAGGGGTTTTTTTAAATGGAAAGAGATAAATTTGGATGACTGTGAAGTGGACTGACATAATATAAGTTTATTATACTCTGTTTTAAATGTACATTTGGATGTTTTCTATTAAAATGTTAAAAATCAATGGCATCAGAAGAAATGTGTACATGAAACTCAGGGTGGAAGGGAGCTAATGATGGAGAAACAATCTGAATAGCTTCCCCAGGACACAGTTATTCTTATATGTAAAGTGTTGGTGCTGCCCAAAGCGGACAGCTGTGGTAGCTTAACAGCATCCGTCAGGGAACAAGATTTTCTTGTTATCAGTCTCCTGGCTCTTTTCTTAACACGTTCCCAAGATCCAGACCAACGATGTACCTGCCCAGTGTAGGACGAGTATAGATCCATATGTCTGACCGACTCTCTCCAAAGCAGACTCCCAAAGAATATTCCTTGAAGTTCTAGTGATTGCAGGACTTTCCTTCACCACTGTCTTTGGATGCAGTATCTACCTGACCAAGGGGCAGTATGTCCTTTGAATCAGAGACCATTATAAGATGCTATCATCTTTGTAGCAAAAATATATGAGTCTGGGAATCAAAGATTGAAGGTGGAAGTAGTTGCATTGTTATGGTTTTTATAATTCACAGGACCTTTTTCTTCATAGCCTACACAGCTCTGAACTCTGCTGGCATGAGTATCTTGGGTTCCCAGGATGGTGGAGGGATGCTGTCATCAAGAGATACAGTAATGGATCCACTGAGATTAAAGATGAGATCACCACAAAGATGAGATTGTCATTCTGAATTGCTGTGTCACTTAATCATTAAAGTGAAATAACTGCAGACTGCAGTGATTGACCTAACTCTTCAAGAGGAAATCGTATATCAATGCTTTTTGGATCCTAGGGAATTCTTGGAGTTCACAAACCTCTTAGTACTTCCAGGCTTAGCATGAAAGGTTAATGGAAAACTGCAGCAACCAAAGAGATAAGAATATTGAATAGTTGGATAGTTCAGGAAAGATGATTCGGGTCACTCCACCAGGTAAGGAAATGGACTATTCAAGGTCTGGCTGAAGGCAATGGAAATGTGAAATGAGTCATAGATGAAAATCACAGCTGTTACTGCCTTGTGACCAACTGTACAAATGAGGATTGTAGTGTGACTTGGCATACTTTCTCTTTGCTTGTGTGTGTTTGTGTGTTAAGACTAACCATTTGTAACCTCTCTTCATACCATTAATATTTTATATATCAGTTATGGAAGATTATATTGTATTATTGAGGCAACAAAATATTTAATTGGGCTATGAATTTAAGAATTAATTCATATAGTCAGTGATTAACACAGCAACTGTTGGGACACCATGTCATTGACTTTTGGGAAAACTTTGAAAACTTGTGCATTTACACAAAGAATTTCTTGGTTGGAAACAGTAATTTTTTTTAATGTATGGTAGTTGAGATGTGTGTAGGATAACAAATGGAAACTCAAAAGCCAAGGGGTGGACTGTGCAAGCTGTTAATTTATTGCCTTTCATCTCTAAATGTATTTGTGTGTGTGTGTGATACTGGAATTGGGCCATGGAAATATTTCTCCTTTGCCAGCTCACAGAATGTTGTGTTAGCAAGGGTGGTAGAGTGGCACTGAAAGAGGGACATCTATTCTTGGTTATTATGGGCTTTTTTTCTGATTCTGCTAGCTTGCAAGTGCTGTTCTTCCCAGATAAATTTGAGAGTGCCCCAGAGGCAGATTTCCAGTGATTTTTATCCTGTGGTGGCTATTAAGTTCCACATCAGCACCTTACTGAGGCTGAAAGGTATCTGACACTGCTCACTATTTAGCAAGTTTTGCAGGCATCCCAGTTTCCTAGAAGGTTTTGCCACCATCTTAGTAGATGGCCTCACAGAAAGGCTCATGGTACCCCCCCCAGGAGGGGATTCCCCATCAATTTATGATGAAATCCTAGCAGATGGCCTCCCTGAAAATTTTGTTGGTGTCTCAAGAGGTGACAGAACCTTGCTGGAACTCCAGTTGGTGCTTTCCTGCCTGCAGCCCCAGCCTGTGGCACCTCAGCAAGCTTCTTGGTCATCGGGTGGGCCTCGTCCATGAGTTCTGGACCTTAGCCTTTGCCAGAGTCCTTTCCAAGTTTGTTGCTTCCATGGTTAGTCTGCCTCACACTGCTTTAGAGGCAGTGAATGCTCTCTATATCCACTGTGCCCATATTTTTTGGTGTTCCAGTTAGTAATTTATCCCCTGTTAAACAGTTAATACTTATTTATGTTGAATTTTCTCTGTTCCGATGATAGGTTTTTAAAAATCTCTTTATACCCAGCACCCTGATATTCAAATTAAAGACTGACAAAACATACATTAGGTAAATTCAAACTAAAGTCAAAGTGAATCATGACATCCTTATCAAATAAAAATTAATGTGAGTAAAAAAGCATCATATATGATAGAATGCAATTCAGTGAGCATAAGAATATTCATTAGTAGCTGCATGTTATGGATTAAAAACTGGTGGTCAACTTAACACCAGCTGGATAACATCTCCATGCTGCTGAGCATCGATGTTTCACCTGAGGAAGGTTGCCAGCATAAATGGAGATGCGGAGGAGGAGAAGGAAGAGCGTCAGGGTGTTGAGGCATTAGTGGGTTGAGGCATTGTGAGATCTCCTGCGAGTTGCTGTTTGAGCTGTTGGTTCTCCTGGAGAAGCTCTGGCCCTCACATCAAGCATTGCTTCCAGGCTCCAGAGGGGAAGACGTGTGCCACTTGGTCTCCAGGATGGACTCGTCACACTGGCTTCCTGGCATGTACTCGACTCTGCTTATTGTCAGAGGAGCTCGGGGCCTCCATGTCACTAAGGATGGCTGTGGTGCTTTTCAGGACAGCCCTGGTGTTTGTTGTGAGTGTGACTTCTCGGCTCCAGCGTACAACCCTCAACCTATCAGCACAGCTCCTTCACCCTGCTGGCATAGACTTCCTAGTTTCCACTGCTGACCTTTGGGCCTTCCCAGCACAGATTCGGAAAAGGGACTGGCGTGAGTCCTCCTTGTGGGTTCTAGACCTCCAGCTGGGCTTGTGGGAGGCATTGTCATGAGCTCTGGGTCTTCATCTGGACTCATGTGGGACATTGCTGTGGGATTCATACCCTTGGCTAAATATTCTATGTCTTTAGTGTCCTGGATAGATTTCCTGCATTTTCTTGTGTTAACTCTGGGTGACCATCATAAAAATAAAGTCCATGTCCTGATTCTAATTTTTCTCTGCACAACCCCTGACTACAACACTTCACCAATAACAGCACCAATGTTCATGAGGCTAAAACGTCAAAGGAGAAACAAAATCTCAGCAGATCTTTTTTTTCTTTTAGTACATTTGCAGTGCATGAAGTTTATATTCATCTTAGAGAGTAGATGAATGCACACACCACAGTTTGATTCTTTTTAAAATCCCTTTCCCTTCCTACCCACCTCCCTCCCATCTGTGTCTACATCCTCTTTCCCCATTTTCAATGTTACTATTTTTAGTTAATGTTCATGACATACAGGGATTATATTTCACTGTGGTATTTGGTGAAGATACATGACATATCTTAGACCTTTTTATTTCCCTCCCTTCCCCTTGTCCTTGCCCATGGTCTCCTGGACCTTTTCCCATTTGCAAAATCTCTTTCTCCTTGTTTCTTTCTATCAATCCTTCCTTTTGCTCTTTACTTGTGATTTGCCTTAGAGGAGAGAAACTGTATGATATTTAACAATGTGTGTCTCATTTATTTCACTTAACATTATGTTTTCTAGGAGTAGCCATTTGTTGATTTTTTACATAATTGGCGTTCTCAGAAAGTTCTTGCTTACATGTATGACTTAGTGTCTTACCTATGTTATCTTCCATTAGGTTCACTGTTTCTATTTTAACATTTACTGAGATCTTAAATACATTTTGATTTTAATTTAGTACATGGCAAGAGATGTGGTTCCACCTTCAATCTCCTGCATATAAAAGTCAATTTTTCCAGCAGCATTTGTTGAACAGGCTGTTTTTTCTCCAACCTATATTTTGGCCCCTTTGTCAAAGATCAAATAGCTGAATGTGTCTGGGGGTGTTTCTGTATGTTTTTTTTCTATTAATTCACATTTCTCTTTTTGTACCAATACTATTTTTTCTTTTAATCACTGTTATTTTTTAGTATAACTTGAAGTCAAGTATTGTGATATCTCTGCTTTGCTTTTGTTTCTCAGGATAGCTATTCCTGGTCTCTTTGGGCTCCACAAATGAATTTTAGGATTGTTTTCACTAGTTCTGTAAGGAATTCTGCTGGGGTTTTGATTGGGATTACATTGAAGCTAATTATCAATTCTGGACATTTTGACAATATTGGTTATCTTTCCATTTTCTGATGTCCTCATCAGTCTCCTTTTTCAGGATACTGTCATTTTCCTTGCAGGGGACTTTAACTTCCTTTGCTAGGTGGGGAGCTGAGGCCATTAACATTGGGAGATATTCCTGAGAGGTGTCGATTAATTCTTATCATTGTACTCTTTCTCTGTTGTTGAATCCTTTTTCCTTTCCATTTTTTGGGTTGTTTTTGTTGTTTATCCATAGCCCTTGCTATTTCATCTGGATTTTTGGCTTTGTTGGCTTCATTGTTTCTGTCTAGGATATTCTTGACTATTTTCCAGACTGTTGGTTTGGTATTCATAGATCTCTTGAGTTGGTCTTTTTCATGAAATTTCCTTATTTTGCTATCTATTTTGAGGGAAAGTTTTGCTAGATATATTAACCTGGATTGGAAGTTGTCTGCTATTAAGGGTGGGAAAACTTCATTCCAAACTGTTCGTGCTTTTAAAGTTTGTGTTGATGAATCTTCTATAATTCTAATGGGTTTATCTTGTTATGTGATTTTTTTGCTCTTCTCTGGCCACTTTTAAACTTCTAATTTTTGGTTGCACACCTGGTATTTTAATCATAATGTCTTGGTGGGCCTATATTTTCCATTGTATTTTGTTGGTGTTCTGTAAGCCTTGTTTAGTTGTATGTTGAACTCTTCTCTCATATTCAAGAAATTTTTATTGTGATTTATGTGAATCATTTATCCCATTGGTTCTATATTCTAGTTTCTCTCTGTAACTCTGGTTCATCATAGATTGGTCTTCTTAGTGTCATCTCGTAGCTGTTGGATGAGTTTTTCTTGTTCTTTTTATCTTTTCTGAGGCTTCTCTGAATGCTTTGTCATATTTTACCGTTTTGTCTTCTATTTCAGAAACTTATGAATGCTATGGTTTTTACATTTTGTATTTTTGCCTTGTACCTTTCTTCTGTATCTTTGGTAAATTTGTCATTCATATTTTGAACAGTTTTGGTCACTTCTTCCAATTCTTTTATGTCCTCTGAGGCCACACTGGTGATTTTATGTGATAATTCCATAAACTTTGGGTCTTGGCCTCTTTGAATTCGCCAAGTTTCTTTATCTGTTCTTTAAACAATTTGTAGAGCTCTGCTACCTGGTGTGTGCTCTCTTTTCCACTTGTGTCCCCTGGATATGCCTCAGGATGGTTGGGGGCCCTTAGGGGACCTTCTGTTGTCTTGTGTTCCCATGACCCTGTGTGTATGTATATCTGTTTTTGTTTTTGTTTCTGACTTTTCCACTGTATCCCCCTTTTTGGGTGCTGGGAGTTGAGGTCTAGTAAGATGAGAAGAGCTTGTAATTGCTATGAAGATCTTTATAGTAAGATACTGCCTCCCATGGTGTGTTTTGAGCTTTACTTGCCCAGTAATAGTATTTACTCCTTCAGCTATTTTATGTCAGCAATTTGAATTCTGTGTTTTGAGGAAGGAATTACTTCTGGTTATAATGGCACCAACAGACCCAATCAAACATCGTTTATACGTAATAGGCCTTTCATTTACACTTTCACCCCTTATCAATCATCTTTGCAGTCTGTATTCAATTGCTGTTAGCACTATTCAATGATGGGCAGAAGTGAAGGGAAGAGATTGAGGGATGAAAGAAAGAGAAGTGCAGTTTGTTGGGGGGAGGTGGATGGAGGGAATAGTAATAGGTGAAACTACAGATAGGTGGTTGGATTCTGCTGGAGGCTTTCTGGTTAGACTGAAGGGTGAGTGCTGAGGGTTTACAGAGACATTCATCGGGGGAGGACAGGATACAGGAGGAGGGAGGGGGTACCTTGGGACTGAGGAAAGCTATGAGGCTGTCAGAATCTGTTGATAAATTTATGCACCTGGAAAGCAAAAGAGGCAAGGGAAGACAAGGGACTATGTAAGATGAGGAAGAGCAAGAGGAATGAATGGAAAGGATGAAGGGTTAATACAAAAGAAGAGAGGAGTGACCGAGCCAAATACAGCAAACTAATAACTTGAGAGAAGGACCATAGAAAAGTGGGAGAAGGTTTGAGTGGTGGCGGTATCATAGCCAATGAGGGTTATCTGAAGCCTGATTATTGTTAACTGAAAAAAAAAAAGCGGGAGAAACCAGCCCCAGGAATTGCCCCCACCAGTTTGCAGGTAGAATTCACTGCTATTCCTGGTCCTGGCTTAGGAACTGCGCTGCCCCACCCTGGTGTGATGCCTGAGCTCACAGAGGTTCTCGAGGAGCCTGTGGGAGGTGGCAGTGGCTGGCGTGGAGCCCTAGGAATCTGTGTCACTAAGATTATATACAGAGAGAAATGGAGCTAGTGTAGCATTTTATACCTTGGAAGCTAAGAACACACATTGCTTTCAACTGTCCAGAGAACATTTGCTACCATTGATTACAGATGTTGCCACCAAGGAAAATCACTGACAAAGTAGAAATAATAGTGATAACACTCTGTGACCAAATGGATTAGGGAGAAAATTAAATACTAATTAAATAAATTATTAATAGTTAATAATTATTTAATTATTATAATTATTAATATTAACATTTATTTATTTATTTATGTCTCAGTAGGACCAAGGCGTATCTTCTGGTTCTGTGCTCTCTATGAACATATTCAATCCTTTCCACAAATGTCAGAATGACTTTAAAGAGGGGTGGTGATGTTTTTTCCCATTTGTTCTTTTCAAATACCACATTGTGACCCCATTGGTTTCTAGGGGGACTCGTGATCACAGGTGTGAATGGGATATTCCCACCAAGTATCTCCTGCTACAAGATCTTCCGTGCAGTCCTGGATTCTGCTGAGAGGCTGGGATTGCCCCATAAATAACCTACCCCGACTGTGAGGAAATAAAAGCATTTGAAAAGCAGCTCCGTAATTCCATCGTTGCAGTGTTAATCTCAGTGGCGGCTGCTTTAGCTACATAAATTCAGTAGCCAGGAATTCTTAGGCATAGCTTGGGAGAACTGTGCAAGCTTGGTGAAATCTGCTGATGGTCCTTAGTATTCCTGGGGGATGTGGCTTCTTCAGTCGGTGAAGGAGTTGTGTATTCTCCATTGCACAGGAAGGGCAGTGACTGAGTCTGGACATCGTGGCTGATGCACGTGGCCACATTTCTACTTTTTCCCATTTGTCACCACAGCTTCTGATAGGGGAAAGGCCTGGTGCTCACCAGCTACCCCACCTTGGCCCCAGTCTTTGCTTGGTATGCTGCTGCCCCAAACAATACAGTCCTGTGACGGGGACCGTAACCTGAGCCAAATGACACAAGAGTAGTATCTCCAAAACTCCATTTTCGTTTTTGACACCTTGGGGTAGGGGTGGAGGGATGGATCCTTTAAGAGTTAAAAAGAAAATAAAAACATTTTCCCTCTTTAGAAGTCAGGATTTGGCCACTCTTAAGTTGGGCTCATTTTGCCACATACAACTTGCCTGCCTGTAGGGAGCCCTTGAAGCTGGAGACTGGTCACATGTGTGGGGCTAGAACAAGACCAGCCCTGAAAACACAGACAGCCCAGAACAAGCCAGGCAAACCAGCTGTTCCAGCTCCAAGAAGGCCAGGGGCCCAGGCCAGCCAGGCAAGCAAGTTTCTAGGCAGCGGGGCTGAAATGGACATTATCCTTCTGAGTGTAAATAAACGTGCTACAGGGGTTTAGCAGTCCTATCTCTCCTATCAGGAGAGTAAGGGCTCAGCTGACCTCAGCTTTCCTCTCTTTTCTTTTATTTTCTCATCCTCTCCCCGTCTTTCCCCCTGGGAAATCTAGAGCTGCAGTCTGTCTCACTACACCTACCAGCTCCGCTCCCTGGTTGCCCCACACCATTCTGTGATACTGACTTCACGTTTGTTCTGTGTGTTCCCCTCTCTTTTGGTCAACACATCCTCTGCAGGCTGCGTTACAGAGCTTAGCATCACACACCCTCCTTTTTATCTGATCTGGCTCCACCTTGAGAAATGATGGTAAGGGGTGACTCCTGTTTGCTGTTTCTGTAGTTGAATCAGCCAGTTAGTCATGATTGTTCCCAGTCAGTCCTCCCTGCAGCCTCCCTCTTTGGGTTAACATTTCCTTGAGTCTTCCCACCTGGGTGTCTCATCTTCCCACCTGGGTGCTTGCCTGCACTGTCTCATCTGCTTTAAGCAGGAGGATCCTCCCAAATTTCTGTGCTCAGGATTTAGATGGCTCCATTAGGCAGCACTAAACCTTAATGGTTTTTATCTCAAGTACTCAGCATGGTGCCTGGCACCTTTGGGCTCTCAGCAGATTTTTCTAATAAATAATTAACAGTGACTCATTCCCCTCATCCATTTAGTTTTTAAAGGGTTCCTGGCAGCTTTGGGCGGCAAATCATCCCACAGTCTGCTATGGATTTTGGAGAAGGCAGAATCTCCATGTAAACTGCTGTGGATTATGGAGAATTGAGGACCAGATTTGAACACTGATACGTTACTCATATAAATTAACAATTGTGATTATCCAAACATTTTCATATGATTTCCTTCACTGCTAGATTCATATTTCCTCATGTGAATGTTTCGAATAGTTGAAATCTATTTTTTTATGGGCCGACTATTTTATTTTTTGCTGATCCATGTTTACAGTGCACAGCAGTCAATTCCCGTGAGGAGCTAACACCTGCACATAACACATCTTGATTCTTTCTGAGAATACGTATCCTAATGACTATGTAATTTTCTTGCATTACTTACACCAACACGTGATTGACCATAGAGCTGGTTAACTAATCTTACACAGCTTGGGCTTTTGTTGGTTATTACACATATTCCTGCACACCTCTTCAATGCCCAGGAAGTTTCACACAGAGATTTTTCAGCCTTCATTTTTGGACCAGCTCTCTTAATTGTCAGAAGTTTTTGTAAAACATAGCATGGTTTTAGGTCTTCTTTAATGAGTTATAGCAAAGGCGGGTGCGTCTTGGTGACCTCTTAAATCATCACCATCAGTGTTACTTTTTCATCATTTTAGCAGGTTGCCCCTGCGGTACCCTCCACTTACCCTTTTCATTTGTGGTCATATTATGTCCGCTGTCTTGCATTCTGATCTGTGACACCGACCACCCTGGGGATGATGACAGAAGCGACTTCTAGGATCCAGATGCTTCCATGGGTGTGTGTGTACATGTGCTTGTGTGTGATGAGTGTGTGCGGTGGGACTGCGTGTGTGTGTGGGGGGGTGATTCCGTGACTCTGTCATGTCTGACCAGAAGCATTCAATGGACTCCAGGTTGGTGACTACTACTATATTTTCAAGTAGTTCCAACTCAAGACGTGCATATTCTTTCCCCCTAGCAATCCTGGCCTAGAGGTATATTATTTTATATCTTCCTTTTCTTCTCTAAGGCAGATTACTTAGAGGTCTTTGGACCTTGAGCAGATTCTATAACTTCCAAAACTTCTTCAATAATTAAAAGAACAGTTTCTTTGTTATTTGTTTTTATTTGTTGTTGCTATTATCATTATTTTTCTAGTAATAGTAGTGGTAGTGATACTGAGGATTGAATCCAGGACCTTTGCACTACACGTTACCTCTCCAGGCCTTTTTAAAATTGTTTTGAGGCAGGGTCTTGCTAAGTCACCAAGTTCCCAGGCTGGGCTCAAACTTGCAATCCGCCTGCCTCAGCCTCCCAGAAAAACTGAGGTTCCTGGGCTGCCATGCCTGGCTTTCCTTCCAATACGATGCTTCTTTCCCCTGCCCCCGACTGAGCTCCTGGACTGAAGGGAGGCCAGGGAGGTGGAGATTCATCCTTTTCCTCCCCCTGACCCTAGCCCACCTCTGAGTGGGTGGTATTGAGGGAGGGCTCCCGTGGCCGCCCTCTGAGACATTTCTGCCTTCTCTCTGCTAAGGAACAGGTAAATATTATAACATGCTGTTGGTTGTGACTACTTCACTTTTCCACAACAACTGGCTGTGGATACCTACTGTGAGTACTGGCTCTGTCTTTCTTCTTCTCTGTGTATCTGTCTATGCCTGTCTGTCTGTCTGTGTCTCTGCTCGCTGCCTCTGTGTTTCTCTCTTCTGTCACTGTCTCTGTTTGCCTCTCCTCCTCCTTTCCTTCTTCCTCTGTCTCTGTCTCTGTCTCTGTCTCCGTCTGCCCATCCCCGCTGCATTCCTAGGCGAACCCGGCAGCCTGCCCGCTGTCCAAGTTCTCTGACCTGGGAGCTCAGACTCTCCCACAGCCCATGGGGCCATCCTGTGGCCTGGCCACAAGCCCTCTGGCAAATCAGGACAGAACAAACTGAGTCCTGCTTCCTTCCACTGAGTCCCCTGGGGCCTGGGGAATCTCTCATGTCTTTGTGGCACCAAGCAGTCCTGCTTCTCTCTGTCCACTTTAACCCTCCCTCTGCTTGGCCATCTTCCTCCTGCTCTCTTCCTTGTTTGCCTAGGTGAATGGACAGCTCGCAAAGCTCTAACCGGAAGAGCAGACACCAGTCTCTTCTTTTGGTTCATACTCTCTGGTTTTTTTCTCGCGATTCTCCTGGCCGCCTTGGCCAGTGGGGAGTGGTGGATGGAGCAGCCGTGGCAACATCACTGCACTGCTAATGCACCTCTTTCAGCTCCGCAGGCTTAGACTTGCATTGATACTGGAGAGAAAGGACTCTTCAGAGCCAGGGCCCACATTCTACAGCCACAGGGTACCCAGAAGGTTTACCGGGACACAGCCATGTGCACACATTGTCTGCAGCTCTAACAGCAGAGGGGAGCAGCTGGCACAAAAGCCACGTGACTCACAAGACCTAGAACAGGGTCATCTCTGACCCTTAGCAGAAGGCTTGCTGGGCCCTTCAGTAGAGAATCGTGGTTGATTTAATGTGGCTGTTTTTTTTTTTTAAATTAAATATTGGGTATTTTGGAGCCTGGAGCAAGAGCTCAATCCAAGATAGTGGCCTACTGTAAATTTTATTCTACCATTTGTGTACATATGTACATATGTTTACGTGTGCATGTCACACACGTGTGTGTCGCAGTCTTGTAACTGGAACTGAGATCTGTTGCTGTCGTTGTTCTGATGCTCACAGTGGCCTCCAGGTGACGCCTGTGCCTCCCGCTATGCCCTCATCACTAAGCACTCTCACTTCCCAGCCAGTTTATTCCAGGCTTGTTTCCCATTTCCTCTGCCCAAGCCCAAGAACCAGGTCTTTCTCCAAAGAGCCTGTGACTGGCTGAATTTTTACTAAGGCCAAATAATTGATAGGGATTGATAAAGGCAATTCCTAATCTCCAGCTGTAATTTTCAAGATCACTTATATAGATGGTGATAATACAGTCTCCTCAGAGAACTAGAAACAGAGCTGCCATAACCTACATACCTATGTTTATTGTACATAATTCACAATAGTCAAGATACGGAACCAGCCCAGGTGCTTAATCAGCGGATGAATGGATAGAGAAAGTGTGGCATGCATATGTCACAGTGGAGGACTGTTCAGCTGCTAAGAAGAAGAGAATTAAGTCATTTTCTGGAAATGGATGGTTAGAACTGGAGATCATTATGTTCAGTAAAATAATACAGACTCAGAAACACAAACATTACATACTTATGCGGAGAGAGAGAGAAAAAGGAGCGAAAGAGAAAGGAAGGAAGAAAGAATATAGAAAGGAAACTTATTAGGCAATAAGAGAGATTATACCAGGGGAGATATAAGGATGGGGCATGGATATAAATGAAATGTGTTCTATTTACCTATGGAAGACAGCGAACCTCAGTGTTTTGTAGAATTAATATGCTCTTATGTATAGACAAGAGTGGGACTCGGGATGTAGCTAGGAGATAGGGAGCTTGCCTCGCATGCATGAAGTCCTAGACTCAGCCTTCAGTACCTCAAAGGAAAAATGATGACGTTAAAAAGATCTCTGCAGACTGCCTTCCTTAGGTGATTCCAGCACTCTAGAAGGCTGAGGCAGAAGGATCTCAAGTTTGCGCTCAGGCTGGAAACTTAATGACTTAGTGAGAGAGGTCTCAAAACAAAAAAGGGCTGAAGACACAGCTCAGTGTGGGGGTTTGGGTCCAATTCCTGTAACATACACAGAGCATAAAGTCATGCTGATGAACAGGCCCCGGGTCATGCATGTAACGACATTAACTGTTGTGCTTACAAGGACTTGGCAATCGCAGTACATAGCTCTGTGCGTAGAAACAGGACTGGGCAGATTTGTGATTTTTTTCTTTTTCTTTTTTCTTTCTTTCTTTTTTTTTTTTTGTTGTTGTTGTTGAGATAGGGTCTCACCTTGTAGTTCAGCCTGGGCTTGAACTCACAGCGATTCTCCTGCCTCAGCCTCTCAGAGTGCTGGGATTACAGGCATGCACCACCATGCCTGGCTAAATATGGCAAAGAGTGAATGGAATCTTCCTGTTCCTAAACCCTACAAAAACACTACTATGTCTTGGCTCCAGTTTTTTATCTGTGGAAATTTCTCAAATGCCATTTCCCCAGGTTCGCACCCTGCTTAGAAAAGCTTCTCCATCACATATCCAGACTGGAAAATTTCCATGCCAGGCAATCATATGTGTTTGAAAGAAAGAAAGAGGAAATTTTGTTTAAGGAAATTTCCCATGTTTCAAATATTCCCATGATATTAAAACATTCCTTTTTAAAAAAATATTCAAACATCCCTATCTTTGTAGCTTTCTGTGCCTGTTACCCCAAAGGCCTTCCTGCAGTTTCTGTGGTTACTCTTTAAACTGCCTCCGTTCCTCTGGGTGCTCCCTGGCCAGTATAATTTGACTGCTTTCTGCCCGGCGGAGCCATCGTGGGAACGCTGAGCTTGGCTTCACCTCGCCTCCCCTGTGCGGAGGCCGAGCGTGCCAAGCACCAGAGATTAAACATGTGGACACAGCAGGACCCGGGGCATCCAAAACCCGTTGTGTCTAATTAGTAAGGAAATAAATCTGACAAAATAATCTGACCTGAGGGTTCCCAACCAGCGGCCTTCAAGGTCACAAGTTACAGTTTAGTCCTCTCCACTTTCTTAGTGATGTGACCGCAGCTCTCCTCTTCTCTCTGCAGCAGACAATGTGGCCAAGTTTCCTCTCCGTCACGCAGTCTGTCTTGGCTGCTACGGTGACAGTGCCAGACCCTGGGTGGTGGGGGAAGGCCAGTTGTGGCCCAGGCTGCC
Organism: Dolichotis patagonum; assembly: GCA_004027295.1. NCBI lineage: Eukaryota > Metazoa > Chordata > Mammalia > Rodentia > Caviidae > Dolichotis > Dolichotis patagonum. The sequence continues at coordinate 16,338 of PVJX010016146.1, forward strand.
TCATGCAGATGCTACCACATCACCCTGTTCACACCAAGGACTCTTAAAGGTGCTCGTCCCTGTCACCTCCTGAGGGCCGCTGCTGCTCACAGCATCATACTGGTGGCTGGGTTTCGTTTCATGGATGACTTTTGGGGGACACAGATATTCAGGCCACAGCGGTGCAGTACACCTTTCAGCAGAAACTACGACTAAGGTCAGTCCGCTGCTGACTAAGGTCAGTCCATACTACAGGGACTCGCCTTGCCCTCAGGTCTGTCCTGGGCAAAGGTAAACATCTTGGCCTCAGCTCAATGCATGGCTAGGGCAGAATTAAATGCAAAACTGGTTTTCACCTTTGGGCTTCGGGTGTGTAAAACAGAAGTGTCAGGAGGGACTGAAGGATCCATGAGAACTCTGTATTGCTTTCATCACTTTTTTCCAAGTCTAAAATGATTTCAAAACAAAACTGTTTAAAACACAAAACAAACGTACATTTGTACTGGGCTGACAGTCACTGGCCTGAACGGAGGTCACTCACTTTAATCTCACGCTCCCTTAGTGGTCTCTCCCGACAGCCCTGGTTCTTCATCACACTGTGCCTGGGATTCACTTTGCAGTGTGACACCTGAATGCTGGCTGCCAGTGTCCGAGTCTCCCCTCCTTTTCCTGGATCGTCCTTCCTTGAATTGTCCTCCCCAGGCATCTGATGGCCCCAGCACCCTGCCCCAGGGCTGCCTGTTGCTTTCAGAGCTGGGAGGTGCCACCCACTCCCAGGAGCCCAGGGGAGCTCTGTTCCCTCCGGGATGTGTGTCGGAGGCTTCGTCCTCTGGCCATAGGTGAGGTGGAAACCTGAAGAAGCAGGGGCCTATGAGAAGGCGCTCCTTAGACCAATTTCAGGAAGTGCCCTTGGAGACGTCAGGTCCCCAGTCTCTCTCTGGCATCCTGTCTTCCCACATGATGTCCCCCTCTGTGAAGCCCTCACCAGAGGCACCTGACCTCTGTCTTTAAGCACCTAAAACTGTAAGCAAGCCTCTTCACTTCAAAAAGTGACCCCGCCTCCGGCCTCTCTAGTCACACAAACCCAAAACACCACGGAAAGGCAAATATGGTCAGCCTCACCGCCACCTTCCCCCTCTCAGACAGGCGAGCTCCAAGGTCAGAACTCAGCACCAAGAGGCAGCTCTCCAGATCACCGACCCTTTCACCCCTAGGCCATCCTGACCAGGAGAGGGAGCACTTTCATTAGGAGACCTCGGAGCTGGGCTGTAGTCTCCCCGAAATCCAAGGGTTTCTCCAGCAGCATCCTCGCTCCAGTCTCACTAGAAAGATGCTACACTACAGAATTCCAGCTGCTTAAAAGAAAGAGTAGTTGACCTTTTCCTCAATTTTGAAGGAATATGTGCAAAGAAAAATAATTTTTAGAAAGTCAAATTACCCATAATTCCATCAGCCAACAAAAATGAGATAGCACCTGGGACTTTTTACAAATCATCTTTTTGGCATTCTGATTTTTAAAGTAATGAAGTGTATTTCCCAGGTACCTATGTCAAATCTCCAACACACACTTATGTCCTTTTGTGTAAGGGACACGAGAAGTGTGTATTGATGGAAATTTGATTGCAAATCCTCATCAATACAAGATAACAAGGGATGCCTAACTATTGGGAAAGAAGCAAAACTGTTATATATAGGCAAGAGCCAGAGACTGTGAGGTGTAACACACGGGAAAACTATCTGAAGCGATGAAAATATGTAAAAAGGTGCCTGCATATCCTACCAAAATCCACTGCTTCTCTTTCAATTGCCAGAAGTGTTCATAAAAAGAAGTTTCCCCGGTAGGCACGCACACACACACACTGTGGGCACACACTTTATAAAATACATGAAAGTGTAATGTGACACGTGCAAGACTTGTCCAGAAAAACTGTGTCAATGAAGGACACATAAGTGACACATCCCTACCGTCCACCCTGGAAGGTTCACATCAGTTCCTGTGTGTGCGTTTGGGGAGGGGCAGCTCCCTGGAGCCCTCGTGAGCATCCTGGGGTCACACAGAGGGAAACGAGCAGGAAGCCTCCAGCCTCTGCTTCGAAGCTCGTCTTGAAGTCCTGGGTCCCACGCCTCCTGCTTGCATCCCTCATTCAGGGTCCCTGCTCCTTCTCTGGCACACTAGGTCTGTGTGACTCACCTGGGAGGTGACCCAGACCTGCAACCACAGGATCTGAGCCTCTGGTCATTGTGTGCTTCTCAGGCCATGGCTGTAGCTCTGACCCAAAATCCTTGAAACAGGGTAGAACAGCAAAGGACGCTCTGGAGAATGTCTTTTAGTGCCAGAGAGTAAGATCCTGTCTGTGTCCAAGAGCAAAACCCCACACAGCGGAAAGATGTCAGAGGGACTCAGTCAGATTAGAGAGATCAGTGGCCAAGTTAGAACAATTGGACATAGATGACAGAAAGACAAGTGGATGGGACAATAGACCAGTATGGGGTCACTACCCAAGTAGGAAATGCTGAGTCTCTGCTGATATAAATAAATGCCTGATTAAAACTTTAAATGGGGCAAAGAGACAAATCTGCACAGAAGACTGCAAGGGTCTGCGTCGATTCTCCACTCCAAGATGCAGAGCACCGTTCCCCAGTGGTAACTGTACTGCCAGTAACTGCCTCCCGAAGATCGAGGTGCAGAAATGCGCAAGGGGCCTCTGGACGGCACAGCGATGTGACAGGCACTGGTGCTGCAGCCAGGTGGTGCAGGTCCACCTTCATGGAGAGAAGGTGACAGCAGGGACCCTGGAGATGACAAGCCACAAGTGGCTCTCGACCACAGGCCTCTTCCTTCCCCAAATCCAGCTGAATTGAGAAAAACACCACATAAAATGAAACCGGGGGCATTTTACAAAGTATGTGATCAGTGTTCTTCAAAATTATCCAGATCATCAAAACCGGGCGCCTGTGAAAATGAAGACAACTGAGTCTGACACAGGCCCCTGGAACTGAGGGTTACGAGGTAAAAAGGAAGGAAATCTCTAGCGTGAGGTTTAGTTAAGGACTGAGTCAACACTGGATCATTCACTTGTACTACTGTGCAATACTACTGTACTAGGGGGAACTGAATATGGGGTATACATGGGGTATCTGCATTTTCTTCTAGCTATGCTAAAGTAATAAGCTTATTTTTAAAAGGTCTAAAATAGCCAGGCACAGCAATGCATGCCTGGAATTCCAGCACTGCGGAAGCTGAGTCAAGAGGATTGCTGGTTCAAGCCCAGCCTGGGCCACTGAGTGACTTACGTCATCTCAAAATAAAAAACAAAGGGTCGAGGACGCAGCTCAGTATGAAGGCCCTGGTACCGAGGGGTGGGGGGAAAGTCCATGTCTAAAATAACAGGTTTCAGAAAGATTTAATTTCTGTTATGTATTCATTTTATTTTGAAAAAAATGCCAGTGTGTATTTCAACATAAAAATACACATAACTGACGTTCACCTTCAGGGCCGGGTGTCCAGTATTCACAGCCATGTGTGACTAGTAAAGTAACTAAAGCTAAGTAATGATAACATTTCTCAATCGCCCTGAAAAACACCAGCCTCATTTCAAGTGCTCGGCGTGGGTGGTTACCATGCTGGCAGTACAGACGCAACATTTCCACCACTGTGAAACCACCCTGCACAGCACTGCTGTATGATGCATGCATGCACTACATCACTTTGCTGACAGGACACTTAGGAAGACACGGCAAACATGTCACTACCTCGGAGGACAGTGGTCATAACCTCCCTTTCTTTAGGAGTGCTAAGCAAGTGCTTACCACTGTACGCCAGCCCTCCTTTTAATCCCATATTCTGTATTATTTCATGTTTTCCCTACATCCTGCATCTTTCCATTTTTATGAGCATATATTTTTATTTCTTTTATAGTTTGAAAATTTTCATTTTAGCTTTGAAGATCTTTTTCATTTAGCCAGGTGTGGTAGCACACACTTGTGCTCTCAGCACTGGGAAGCTGAGGCAGGAGGATTGCTCCAAGTTTGAGGCCACGGTGGGCTACATAGTAAATTCAAGCCCAGTCTGATCTACATAGTGAGACCCTGTCTCACAAAAAGAAAAAAAAATGTTTTCATTTAAAAATGGTGTAGAGCTGAGGATATAGCTCAGTGGTACAAGTGCCTGCCTGGCAAGTGCAAGGTCCTGAATTTGATTCCTAGTACCAAAAAATAATGGTGTCTAAGAAGTCCTTTATATTATTTTCCTTAATTACTTATAATGTTCCATGTGCCCATTGGAGACAGTACTTAAACTTCCAGCTGAAATGCTGCTGAAAAGCTTTAGCATTTGATAACTATGATGATATTAACATGAATTATTTTCCTGAACTGTATCTTGAGGTAAAAGAATGAATATAAGTCAGGAAAATATTAACTTAATCCTAGCCTCAATCCTTAAAATAGCTGTGCTTAAGTTAAACACTGAGCTTCCACTTTACTTTCCCCAACAACTCACAAAGGGAAAGTCTAATTATTCTCAGAGGACGAGTATTTTTAGAATCCGTGCATGTATGGATGTGCTGTCTTTCCTTTGTTTTGTGGTGCTGGGAATCAAACCTGGAGCCTCACGCGTGCTAGGCTTGTGCTCTACCCCTGACCTACGCCCTGAGCCCCTTTTCTTCCTATCACGCTAGGAGAACTGCTGTGTGGAACCTGTTCTTTTGTGGATTTTAACCAACCATCAAATAACCATGCACGATATCACCCGAAGTGGAAAAAACAAGGAATTAATTTATTTCTGGGGGCAGGGAAGGGGGGGACTGGAATATCACCAAAAACAGTGACAGCTACAGTAGTTTCAGAACGTGCCGTGGGCTGGCAGACACCCACTGGCCCAACTTCCGAGACGCAGAGACGGCCAACAGACATGTAAACATCTTCCGTTCCAGAGTAACTTCTATGCTGCATGAGAAAGGTCCAGTGCACAGCGCTCCTTCCCACGCTCGGCCACTCAAACAAAGAGTTAAAAAGGCAGCAACCGTGAGCCTTCATGGCCGGCCTGGACTGCACTGTCCCCTTCCACCCTCTGCGCCCCGTGCAATTCCACTTCTTCCAGTAGCAGGAAGAAGAGTTTTCCACCAGAGCCATTCCCTTTAAATAGGATTAACAGTCAATAGGCACAAGTATAGAAAAAATAAGATTGTGGTCATTAAACGTCTCATCAGTCACGCTATGTGCTTTTCATTAGAATAAATAAATATTTAGGAACGTGGGACCAAAGGAATACTAAAGTAGACTTCACATTTTTCTGAGGTGCCAGCACTTTTTCTCAGTATTAACACTGAGACCATTCTTAAAATCTACCTGCTGTTATATTAAATATGGCTTTATTTCACCTTCTGTTGATACTCTCCCTCAGGAAATGAACTGAGAAGACCAGTAGGAGATTCCCAATTCTCAGAGAATTCGGTCCCTGATGCATGTTAATCTCTCTAAGCCTCGGTCACTTCATCTATAAAATGGGGGTGATCGTGAGAACCATGTGAGACCTTTGTGAGGTCTGAATGAAATGAGGAACAGGAAGCCAGCAGAACAGCTAGCATGCAGCAGGCTGGAGAATACTTCCTTCTAAATAATCTGATTTAACTCTCAACTCGTGATAACCCAGTCTGCTATCACAGAACATGACCACACTTAGGACTGTGTTAATACAATCACTGTGTGAGATTCTCCATGGCAGACCGTCCAATGTCAACAGGATTCCCAAGAGTTGTGTCATTTGGGGGGCGGAGGCCGGTCCTGGGGTGTAAACTCAGGGCATCTTCCTGTTTCAGCCTCCCAGCTGGCTAAGATCATGCTGCCACACCCAGCCCTATTTCCAAGAGTTGTAGAGTGAAAGCTTCTGTCTTGCTCTCCTCGTCTCGGCAAGTTTCTGGAGGTGCCCAGGCCCGCAAATATTTACTGGACATGGGCTGAAGGAGTGCGGGGGGGGGGAGGGAAGGGTGCTCGACTGCCCCACAGTGGAAACTCTCAGCAGGAGTCCTCCGCCCCGGCAGCATCGACTGCTCAGAGAGCACCACGCTGCTGTGGTAGGGCCTCGTGGGGCAGGCCCTGCGCCCCGTTTTGCTAGGAGCTTAACACCGGGGGAGCAGTCGGAGATGCTGGTCACTCTGAGGTGGCCCTGATTCCTCCCGCTGGCAGGACTGACTCCTCCACCCCTGAGGGCTTCTCAGCTTTCTGCCTGGGAAGCCCGGGAGAGAATCAGAGCCTTGGGGCAATCAGTGGAGCACTGATCCCCGTCACTGAGGTCCTTTTTGTACAGCGGCGGCGGCAGCTCTTGCCTGATTTTTAGCGGTTTCACTGCAGACACGGCTTGGGACACAGGCGGAGTGACGCACTCATGTTAGACCTCGGGACGAGAGCTGCGCTCCGTGAGGAGTGGGCCTCTGCCTCGTGTGTGTGTGTGTGTGTGTGCGCGCGCGCGCGCACCAAGGCAGAGCTGCCGACATGTCCTTGGAGACTCCTTGTCCAAAGCAGCTCAGCGCTCTCTGTCCTCCACCCTGCGACCTGCCGTTCTCTCCTCTTGAACACATTCCTACGAGGAACATCTCGTGCGACGAGCTGGCGCCACTTCAGCTTATCACTGGTGGGAACAGCAGCCTAATGCAGAGGTGGGCACCAGGACACGGCCACGGTGCCAGGGTCGCTCCTCACGGCTACCCTGTTAGTGTCAGCACCCTTCACGTGTCCCTGGGTATTATCCTGAGTCTAATTACGTTGCTGGGCCTGGAGCCATTACCGCAGGCTTGAAACCCTTAACGCTGGCAGGGCCCAAGTCTCCTGCAGAGCCAGGCTCCTCCCGCCGGCCAGCCGCGGCTCCCTCCGGGCGAGCTACCCAGGTCAGAAGTACCAGCTCGGCTGGATGGCCGTTTCGCTCTGGTTCAGGGTTCTCTCCCGAAGTCTCAGCTCCAGGCACTCCACGGTGAGGGGGTAAGTGTTGAGCTCAAACTTGTTAGCAAACAGGCTGGGCGAATCCATCAGCCACTTCAGGTCTCCGTTCCCATAGATGCAAATGCCATGCACGTAGTGCCCTGCCGGGGAGAACACAACCACGGTCAGAACGCGCTTGCTTTCGGAATCAGGGTGGGAGTCAAGGTGGGCACGATTGGCTGCCGTGACTGGCGAGATTGGCGCCAAGTGTGCTGGGGCTCAGATGGATTGGAGTTCCTCATCCCAGCCCTGGGGAACCCAAGCTCCACTTTGGAGGACAAGAGGGACGGTTACATGTTTGAGTAAGAAGACAGATAGACAGCAAAAGGGAGCTGGGCACGGTGGCACAGGCCAGCCTGGACCACATAGTGAGATTCTGCCTCAAAAAACCAGCAACAACAACCACGCAAGGACATAGCATAGCAGATGTCACCAGGCAGTCCTGTGTGGGAGAATGAGAATCCCGGAGAGGAGGCCCGCGCCTCCCATTTGTCGTGGGATGTGCTTTCCCAACGTCAGCCCCGAACATCCGCCTTCCCCGAGGAGCCCATGCCTGGAGGTCTGCCGTGCTCTCCAGGGCCCCCGGCGTTTCCCTGCTCCCCGGCTATGGGCGATTCCGTCTGCACAGCCTTTAAAAATGTGCTGTGAGCAAATATGAGCCTTCTCACCCTGCTCCAAGCCACCCCCATCCCAGTGTGAATGGTGCCCTCGGGGGGCTTCCCTGCTTCCCCTCAGCACTGCTGGCACAGCCAGAGAGATGGGGTTCGAGTATTCCTGGGTCCATCTCCAGGTGTTAACAGGCACCCAAGGCTCCTCAGCCTCTGCCCATTCACTGCCCTGCTGGGCCCGCCTCTGCCACGGATCCTCCCTCAGTTACTCTCTCTGCCACGCGGGATTGGGATCACATGGGCTTCATTCAGGTCCCAGCGCTCTTGCTCTGGGCCACCTGCAGCCCGGCATCCGGGGAACTCTCCAGCACAACCTGTCTCTGCTTCAGGGCCCCTTCTCTGTGAGGCCTTCCCTGACCACACTGCCCTCTCCCTCATTTACTGCTCTTTGGGTACCTGCACCAGGGATGCATAGAAACATCATTTTGTTCATTCTTTCTCTCTCTCTCTCTCTCCCTCTCTCTTCTCTCCAGACAATTACTTTTTGTTTTACTCTCAGCCCAGACTATAATCCCTGAACTAGGATTTCAGAGCGTTTTGTTCACATCTGTGTTCCTCGCATCTGGGGTTGAGTAAGTACTAGGTGTTTAAAGTTAACTGTTGAGTAAAAGACAGAGGATGGGTGCAGAACTCACAGACTGGCAGAACTGGGAGACCCCAGGAAGAAGGGTAGTGGGTGGATGGAAGGAAGAGGTGTAGAGGTGAGCACTTCCTGCTAGGAATACGGCTGGGCGTGGGACGGACACACAGGCGGGAAGTTGGAACAATTCCCAGTGGCTGTCTGTGGCACGTAATAGAACCCTGGGCGACTGACAGGGAAGAAAGAGCTCGATTTTTTTATCCTTTGGATGCGAGGGATCCTTGGAGATTTTTCAACAGAAGATTCAAATGACAAAACTGATTTTAATGGATCATCTGCAGTGCTTTGCAGGATTTCAAAGCCAGGAGACTGCAGTACCAACACAACAGAAACCAGATGGACGGGGAAAGACCCTGTGTTACTCAGTCACTGCGCTGCCTACAGTGCTCTGCCGCCTGTGGATTCTGCTTTTTCTTTTCCCTGCACAGTGGTTTGAGGGAACTTCCTCTCCCCGTTACCGTAAGCTTTTAAACACTTACTGGCATACCAGGTGATGCAAGGAGAACGAGAAAGAGGCTTGGGCCACTCGGCCTGCACACTTAGGTAGCTTCCTGGCGAAGGCCAACTGCCCTGACCCCTGTCTGTCACACGATCAGTCAGGGTCCCCACAGGAACACAGGCTGGCAGAGCACCCCGTGCCTCCTCTATGGGGGTAGGGGCTGAACGTGGAGACTGCAGAAGCGTCTCCTGGTGAGGCGGGCACTCCGAGGGGCTCTGGCTCTGGGAAAGAGGCCGGGGGTATTGGGGAGTTGCAGAAAAGCAGAAAGCTGGACACGTACACAGTGAGACAAATGAGCGGGCGAAGCCCCGGGTTGGAGAATGGAAGCAAAGCTTTTTTACTGTAGGCAGAGAAGAAAAATTGCCACATTCTCATTCATTCGCTTGCTCCCTGAGTAGATGTTTACTGTGTGCCGTTAGGGGCTTAGCTATGTGTCTCTCCAAATTCCCACACTGAATCCTGATGCCCCGCACCTCACAGTGGAGTGGGGGTCATTAAACTGGTAATTAGGGTAAAAGGAAGCCACTGGGGTGATATCTTCTAAGAGAAGGCATCAGGACAGACGGTGTAAAGACCACCAGAGGACCTGGGGAGAAGACGGCCATTTGTAATCCAAAGGGGAAGCCGCCCAAAGAGGCAGCTCTGCTGGTGCTTGGTCGTGGCCTTCCAGGCCTCAGGACCTGGAGAACACTGGCACCCTCTCTGCTGCGGTGTGATGGCAGCTCAGCAGCCTCATGCCCCGGCCGTGCCCACTGAGTACCGGGCAAGCTTTGGAACAGGAGTGCTGGGACCGCCCCGAGTCCCACTCCAGAGGATTCCACAGACATGGGGACGCCCCAGGGCTTCCAGGTGGAAGAGACCCACCACTGTGCCCGCGCTGGGAAAACCCCCACAGCTCTCCAGCCCTGTCCTGGGGGAGCAGAGGCTGCTGTGAGGGACAAGGACCAGGCTGTCTGTGAGGGAACAAGACTTCTGCAGGTCCCTGGGTAATTCTAAACAGGAACACCTGCGAGATCTTGAAACCTGTTACCAAGAGACTGTGTCTTCAAGCCCGTCCTCTCTGTGTGGTGACTACTGCGTTTCCCTGAAGAGAAGACCTGGCTGGAAGATAACCTGCCTTGGAAACTAGAGATCAGAGAGGCCAGCTCCAGTCAGCCTGCGCTCGCCTTGCCTGCCCGACGGAGGAGCCGCCAGGAAGAGGACAGTGACAGTGCGTTAGCCCCAGCCACGGTCCCCCTCCAGGACGCATCCGTGTGGCACAGCTACTCTCAGACCAGAGAGCGCTATGGCCTAGAAGTGTGAACTAAGGCCTCACCGTGGCAGCCTCCGTGTTTATCTTCCATGTCAATCCACTTCACGGCTCGGAGGTTTCCTGTCCAGGAGGCATTGGGCATAGAGCCAGGGACGCCTGCAACATTGATAAAGAAGAAACGAGAATCAGGAAAGCAGACGACGGTTTGCCCAGGAAGGCTGGAAATCATGCTTCTCTTTTAGTACATCACCGCTTATGTTTCACACAGATTAGCGAGCACTGGTCTACGTATCTCATTTCCTCCAACTTGTCTTTTGGCTTTTGTCTTGTTTTCTGAGATGAGGTCATGCTGGGTTGCTCAGGCTAGCCTGAAACTCCTGGGCTCTAGTGATCCTCCTGCCTCAGCCTCCTGACTAGCTTGAACTATAGGTATAGTGGAACCATGCCAAACTCCGATTGATCTTTTGTCCAAACATTGTGTGCTGACTCATTACCTAAATGATATAACATCTAATTCAACCAACATATCAATCCCATTCTAATCAGCATACTAATATCAAATCACTAACCAGTTATTAGGTATAACATCTAATTCTTTGATTGTAAAGAGTTAGCCTCAAAAACAAACAAGATGGGGAGGGGTGTCTTCAGGGACCCGATTCCAAATACAGGTCTCCCCACCCTGGCACTACTGAAGCTGTGGGAAGGGCAGCTCTACCCAGAGGGGGCTGTCGTGTGCACCTCGGGGTAGGTGGCAGCACTCCCTGGCCTCTGCCCACCCGATCCAACAGCAGCATCCCCCAGCTGTGACGACCAGGGCCCCAGCAGACACTGCGCATGGGCAGGGGGCAAATCACCCCATCTGACAGACACAGGGCCATGCCCTCTCGGCCTGCCCTCTCAAGCTTGATACCTTCTGGGAAGGTCACAGAGGTTCAAGTCCACTTAGCCACACAGGGTAGTTTTTTGTTTTGTGCTATTTGCTTGCAGAACTAGGAACTGAACTCAGAGCATCAGCCCTTGGCTGCATCCTGAGCCCTTTTCAAAGTTTATATTTTGAGGGCAGGATTTCTGTAAGTTACTAAATTGCTCCAGATTGGGCTCAAGCTCGGGATCCTCCTGCCTCAGCCTCCTAGAGCAGAGACTACAGGCCTGGACCTGGCCATACCGGGTAGTTACAACAAGACAATGACAAAAATCACTACTGGCAAAGGAGTGCGCTCTAAGGGAGTAACAGTGCAACTGAAAGGAATCCTTTGCCTTGTAAGAGTTGCTGCACTATCCCCCAGTGACTAGTGAGCCTAACTGAGGTAAGGACAGTACATAAGCGTCTAGACTCAAGTTGCCACAGTCCTGTGGGAGGGTTCTTCCTCACACTGGTAGGACACCCACACACAGCAGGCGGAATAATGTCCCCACACCCGACTCGCACGGTTGTGGACACGGATACCCCCGTGCTGATCCCTGGAACCCGAGAATCTGCCACATTGCAGGGCATGGTGGGGTGGGATTGTTCATCCACTGGGATCCAAATAGGGAGAATTCTCTAAAGTCAGAATTTGGGGTTCGGGGTAGTTCCGAGGGCCCATGTCAGAGTCCTAACCCCTGCACTGTAAGTCAAGACACTTTGGTTGTTCGTGGTAATTTGTCAAAGGAGCAAATAAGAAAAGCCAATTCACATACTGGTGAGAAAAAAATGACTTAAGATGTGGGTACTTTTTCCAAGAAGAAAGGAAATGTGGGTAAGACCAGCACTTTGAAGGAAATGAGGAGGCTCTGGGCATTTAAAAGAACTTCGCCACTTCAGAAACACTGGTCAGCCCAGCGGCATGTTTAGAAGGAAAACAGCTCTACTCCTTTGCCCCGTGGTCACGTGATAACTGTATGATGATCTAAATCTGGAATTGTACCCACGTTTCCTAACTAAAATTAAAGTTTACCACAGTCCTGCAGTCCTTCCTATAAATAGAAAAAGGATCTTTAACCCCAGCTCTGTGAGGCAATGGAGTCTTCTCTTGTAGTCAAGAAAAATATTCAGCAAAAATACTTTACTAAATAATATAACTTGTAATTGCTTTACCTTGCATACTTGAAAAGCTATTTTAGTGCCTGCCTATCTAAAAAGCATCCTTGCTTTACTCTTAACATATTAAAAAAATGTAGATTAAAATTCGGCTTGGTTAAGTGGGGGCCCGTGGTGAGGGGACTGAAGAGAAAGAGAATTTGGTTTATTTTACTTAGATCGACAAGCCTAGCTGAGGCATGTGACATGTACGAGCAGTCAGGTTAGATCAGTGCGTCAGAAGAGTGTGAGTAAAACATTCTCAGGACAAAACAACTCAATCTTTAAGTGACAATTGGAAAAGATGTTTTTCTCCCTCATTAATCCTGATCACTGCAAACTTCCTCAGGAACACCTATTATTCCCAAGACCATGACATTAATTGTTAATGACCCCATATACATCTGCTACTGAAATTCCAAATGTCAACTTCTAATGCTTTCCATTTGATGATGACTCAAATACATCTACATTTAAATATTAACCATGTTTGGGCATTCAAATATTATACTTAGTAGCCGGGCGTGGTGGTGCACACCTATAATCTCATCACTGAGGTAGGCTGAGGCACGAGAATCCCAAATTTGAGTTGCAACTGGGCACCTGAGGAAGACTGTCTTGAAAACTAAAAAGGGCTGGAGAGGCAGCTAGTCCTTCCCAGCAAGGTAAGAATCAGAAGTGGGCGGGGGACGTAAACCAAGGTGATTTCTGCTTTGCTGTCTTGTTGCAAAGAACCCCGTGGCACACAAAGATCTGGCAGGGCTGGGCCTGGCCCTGGCTGTTCAAACGTGGGATAAAGATCCGTGCAGACCGCAAAGCTGTCAGCCCCCCTGCCCATCTCTGCTTGCTCTTTCTGCTCCCCAGAAACCACTGTGGAGCCCGCTTCCCCTTTCCCTCCAACACTGGCCTCTGGCCACCACTGGATCGCACGGAGGCTGGCCTGGGCGGGGGGGACTTTGCTGTCACGCTAGCCTTGCCAGACACCAAGTGGGCACCTGTGGGCATCTTTACCAGCCGAGACCCACTGTCCAGTGTGTTGGCAGCCCAGGCCGGTGGTTGTCAGTGTAGACAGCAACTCACAGGGAAATGGACAGCAGCATCTGTCTGCCTCTAAGACACACAAAGCAAACAGAAGCTTCACCAAATAATATTTAGGCTTCTCACATGCAATTTGCTTGTGTATTTGATGCTGCTGTCTAGTCTAGTTTCATTTCCAGTAGTTCAGTAGTTAAGAAACTACTAGAGTGAATTCTGGACTTTTTTTTTTTTTTGGTTTTCTCAGACAGGGTCTTGGTGTGTTGCCCAGGCCAGCCTTGAATTCACAGTGATCTTCCTGCCTCAGCCTCATAAATGCTGGGATTACAGGAGCGCAAGACCACATCCAGCAGGACTTGGTTCTATTCCTGTTACTGTTGTGATCATTTTTTCTGTTTGTCAGGGTGCCGGAAGGCCAGTTATGGGGGAGGTGGGTCCATGAGTCTACCCTAATCCACAAGTACCCAGAAGAGCCTGTTTTTCATTCTATCTAGGATGGGACAAGAAGCCTGCCAGTGTTACCAGAAAAAACACTCTGAACTATAAAATCCATTTCTCTTACTTGCTCTTTCTTCATAGGCTTATGTAAACAAAACTTTTGAGATTAAGTCTGTAGAGTAACCAGGAATATTTTTCTTGGGGCTCAGCCTTTATTGGTCAAATAACTGTGTCTGTTAAATAAATGAATCTGATCCTTTGAAACATAAGCTTTATTTATCCTGACTCGACTTCTTATTATTCTCACACGCCTTAGTCCTCACTCTGAATTTGTGGTAACAAGTTCCACTTTTCACTTATTAAATAAGCAAGGTATATTGTTTTTAAATGTTTAAGAGGCAATACTGGCAAGAGGGTATTAAAAAGAGAGGGCATTGATAGAGGTTTCTCACAATTTTATATTTGTTTTTAAGTACTGAGGATTAAACCCAGGGCCTTAGCACTGAGCTACACCCCCAGCCCTCTTTGTTTTTTAATTGTCCAGGTTGGGCTTGAAATTGTGATCCTCCTGCCTTACCCTCCTAGGGTGCTAGAATTTAGGCATGCCACCCTCCCCGCCCACTTGGTGTTCTCTCACAATTTAATAGTGGTGCTGGACGCTGGGACAGTTGTAGAAAATGAGTCCAATGACATGTAGGAAAAGTCACCACAATTACCATTCTCTTCTGCAATTATACCAGTACCTTCCAAATAAGACAAGGAAATGATTTTTAAAATGCGTACATCTGTGGAAGAAACTGGTTTTTCACCACAGAGCAGGTTTCTCAAGCATGACCACACTGACAGCTGAGCCAGGTCGCCCTTTGTTGGGAGGGGACCCTGGATATTGGAGGACATTTAACAGTGGGCCTGGCCTCTACACAGTAGCAGCCCCGGAGCCTCAGCTAGGGAGATAAAAGTCCCCGAACATACTGGCAGGAGTGCTAGTGGTGCAAGGGCAACCTTGGTTGCAAGTAGCTGGTCTTAAATTAAAAAACAAAAACAAAAACAAAAAACCACACACCGTGGCAAGGTGCTGTGCACTTGTCACCCCAGTGCTCTTAGAGGCTGAGGCAGGAAGATCACAAGCTCGAGTGCAACACGAGTAATGCAGCCACTTAGTGAGACCTAGTTATGGTTTGTGTTTGGGTGTCCCCCCAAAGCCTCATCCAGTCATGGCGGGAGGGGGGTGGGGTCCAAAGGTGGCTGAGTCCAGCACTTGTGATTGGCTCACTGCTTAGCACTGGGATTGGCAGTGTGAGTGCTGCACCTGCCCAGGGGCCAGTACCTTGCATACAATCTAAGGGAGCAAGAGGCTTGCTCCTCTCTTTTGCTCTTTTGCTCTGGTCACTCTGGTACCTGCTGCAGCTGCCGTGAAAGGCTGCCCCTCAGGCTGCCCACACTACCCTGCTTTGGAGCCAGCTGAGTATGGACTGAAACCTCCATACACTGTGAGCTAAATAAACTTTGCCTTCCTTCGTTTGGGATGTCAGGTGTTTTGTCTTAGCAACAAGAGCAAAGACAGACAGACCCTGTCTCAAAAATTTTTAAGTTTATATTTATTTATTGGTTTTTTGAGAGAGTCTCACTACATAGTTCAGTCTGGCTTGAACTCATGGTGATCCTCCTGCCTCAGCCTTCTGAGTACTAGAATTATAGGGGTGCACTACCAAGCCCAGTGCTGTCTCCAAATTTTTAAAAATATCAAAGCAAAGGCTGGGGATATAGCTCAGTACGAAGGTCCTGGGTTCAACCCCCAGTATCACAAGCAAAAACAAAAAGAGTAAGAAATTGCAAACTGTTAATAAACCATGAACAAACACTTGCATATGAAGTGTGAATGAAAGCAATACCAGCTTTTTATTTATAAACTTTAACAATTTTTTTTGTGGTTCTTTGAGATGAGGTCTTTCTTTGTAACCCAGGTTGATCTCACATTCATGATTCTCCTGTCCCAGCCTCCCACATGCCGCATTATAGACCTGTGCACCACACTTAGTTTATAAATCAACTTTGTTTCTCCCCTAGTCTGGGCCTTAAACCTGAGCCTCTGCTTGAGCTACATCACCAACCTTTTTATCTTTTTTTTGGAGACAGAATCTCACTAAGTTGCTCAATTTCCCAGTCTGGAATTCAAACTTGCAATCATCCTGCCTCAGCTTCCCAGAGTTCTGGGTTACAATTGTGTGCCACCACGCCGGCTGAAATAAACTTTCTTCACTACATTCATGATGGGGCCATAATTCAGATGTCTCACAGCCAGGTGGCTCTGACTTACCAGTAGTACAGGCGTGACTGTCCCACTGGGTGGTACAAGCTACAACGGGACAGTGACGCATGTACTGCCAGTGGCTCAATCTGGCAGGAACATGTCAATGCTATACTGCTCTTTTATTTTTAGTTTTACTTTTTTTTAGTACTATATATAATTTTTTAAAATTTTTTTGAGCTTGCCAGGCAGGCACTTATGCCACTGAGCTAAATCCCCAGCCTCTTCTTTTTATATTTTTAAAAAAGGTTTACTGACATCTAAGTCATATTTTTTCACTTAGTAATCATATTTATGAATACATTAATAATTCCACAAAAGAAAAAATACACAAAATGTTCATAGTTGATGAACAATAGTAACAGGGAAATGTAGTATTAAGTAGCTTTCATCTCTCTGTTAACTCATTTTGGTCATTTTTATAGAATATTTATCACCTACTACTAATTCATTAATCATTTAGGACTCCCAACAACGTGGGTTTGTTTACCATGGATGTTTTCTGAGGTAACAGCACAACCACCTTAACACAACATCTCTGCATTCACCTCTGAATACTGCTCACAAATGGACTGATTCTTCCTTAGTTGTAAAAGGAAAACATGAAATGGAAAAACAAATTAAAACCAGAATTTCAGAATGAAAGTGCATTTAGAAATTGTATGTGTCTACTTCATTGCCAATCTGCATAAACTAGAACCTAGAAAATGTAAATTGCCAGAAAGATGGAGGTGCTAAACAACTTGATTTTGGGGGGATGGTGCTGAGGAGGGAAAGAAAAGCTAAACACATCTGCTATCAGTGTAAGCAAGACATGTGCATGGACGTACAGTTGTCATCTATCACGACTGCCTTGAGTTGATGGTTGAAGCAAAGATTCTTTCTGTGGTGGACTTTTGTGTTTACACTGCAACTCACAAAGTCTTTTATTTCTGATATTGTCTCTTAGATTCTGTAAGAAAGCACTGAGCTTATGTGAAAATGATGTCTATTCTAAGCACTCATTGCACATTTGATATTTTATTGACATTTTATTTAGGTGTGATAATTGAAGTAGATTTTTTTGTAGAGTGGTATTGGTATTTTTTCTTTCTTTTTTTGGTACTGGCATTTTCATTATAGTTCATATAAGAATTTATTTCTGTTGCTCTTTTTTAGAATTTGCACACCAAAAACCAGTTGATGCTAAAAACTTGGATGCTTTTTTATAAATACTCAATAAAATATTAAAAATGCAATACTTTATTTTTGTGATATTTTTACTGTTAAGGACTCATTGATTCATATAACAAAATTAATAAAATTAATAATTCAATAGAAATATTCTAAAGAGTAAGCATGGGTGTGACACTCCTATAGTTATACAACAAAATGATAAAAAGTGTGTTAGGTTCCAAGTTAAGGGCCATGGATTAATCTTGCAGAAGAAACTTCAAGGCAGTTTAACGCTGAGGCCAAGGCAGGGCTGCTGTTGGCAGCTTTTTGCCAATCTATGGTGAGAATCAAGAGCAAAGAGCCCAGCAGAATGATTTAAAACACTGTGAGTTTGACAGAAGGGAAGCTCCAGTGATGCTGTGGACTGCAAAGATAGAGAAGAGGGGATCTTGATTGCTTAGAAGGAACAGGAAAATAAAAGCAATGGTCTGAGGGGATCACAAGAAGCAGCAGGACTCAGCAGCCTCAAAATCACGAGGGAAAGACTTTGTTTAGAAAAGAAAGCCCCAGAGCACCAGGTCCCAGAATGACAGGGGCCTAGAGAATCTGTTCCTTGGAACTGGGTCCAGAGTGCTCAGTGATCCAGTCACTTGACCATACAGCCAAAAGAGAAGAAAGCCTGGCTACTGCTCCAGTTGGCAACAGGCTTTGCCATCATTCATGCAGTGCTGTTTTAGGTGCATGCTGAATGAAAGAGTTGTGGGGTCAGGAAATCTTCCAGCCAGATTTCAAAAGAACACCTGAGAGAACAAGCAGCATAGCCCTGAGAGGGCAGTGTGTGAAGCTGTTGAGTGTTAAGTTTGGAGAATGTGGATTGTCTGAGGAAAACTACAACAAGGCCCAAGAGGGAAGCCATGGGATCTACAACTACCAGCAGTGCCATAAAGATAGAGCCACCCAAGTCCTTTGGAGTACACGTCTTGCCACAGATTGCCTCAGACGGTGCATGTGAAACTACAGGACTGTGCCTTGCTGGATTTTGCACATGCTTTGGTTCCATTCCTTTGTACCCCTGTTTGTAACTTTTGGAATGGAAATGTTTATCTTGTGCCACTGAGTGTTGGAAGTGTTTGACTTTCTTTTCAGGCTCACATCTAAGAGGAGAAGGAGGAGACTTGGGACTTGGACTTTTCAGCAATGCTGAAACTGTTAGGACTTTGGCAACTTTGGAGGTGAACTAGATGCCTTTTGCATAAAGGACGTACATGATTCTTTGTGGGGGGGGATGGAATGTTATGGTTTGTGTCTGGATGTCTCCCCAAAGCTTCATGTGGTCACAGGGCTTTTTCAGAGATGACTAAATCTACAGTGTGTGATGCTAGGATGCAAGGTGTATGTTTAGTAAATCAGCCACTGATTGGTTTCGCATAGTTTTGTCTAGGATGAAGGGTGTGAGCGCTACACCTGCACTAGGGCAGGGAACCTATACAATATAAAGGACAGAAAGCCTTACCCCCCCCACTGTTGCTCTGCTACAGTCTGCCCCCCATAAACTGTTTCTCCTCTGTGATACTGCCTGCCAAACCATCCTGCCTTGAAGCCAGCTGATTATGAACTGAAAGCTCTATAAACTATGAGCCAAATAAATTTTCCTCCTTTAATTTTGTGTTGAGTGTTTTGTCTCACAACAACAACAAAAAGTAACTAATACATATTGTGTGTGAGGAGGGTTTTGGGGCTCTAACCCAGGGCCTCACATATGCTAGGCAAGTATCCACCATTAAGCTATGCCTTAAAAGACTTACTTTTATTGTCATTTGCAGCAGCAGCCTCAACATTTTTCCTCACAATTCCCTGGACAGTATTGGGATGAACGGAAAGGTCAAGGGCATTTGGAAACTTGGGAGTCCTTAGTTCAGGACCATTCAGAATATATTATAGTACTGACCTAATTGATGACCTTGATCCCTTGTCCCAAAGTCACTGCTGTCTGTCTCCTTTAGTGCTGGCCAAATGCTCCTTTAATTATGGCCACTTTTCTTGAGCCAGTAGAGGCCTTCTGCTTCCCTACGCCTGGAGTTGTGGCATGACAAGCTAATCTTCTTTCCTCCGCTAAACCATAACTTCCCTGCACACCCTTCATCTGCACCATTACTCAGCATCTGTTAATCTCTTCTAGCTATGATGGTTGCAGTTCCACACAGTACAGGTGCATCTAGCTGCTGGCCAGTCGCTTCCAAATTTGTCATCCTTTCTGCTTTGTGACAGCATCACTTGACCACGTGCCCTCTGCTGTCCTTTGCTTCCCCAGCACAGGTGCTCAATGCCTCTCACCAGTGAGAGTTTAACTGTTTGCAAATGCCTTGCTCCCTGCAATTTGTCTCCTCAGCCACCCCACCAGCTGCCTCCTTCATCAGCCATGGTCGCTCCTGTGGCCCTCCTATTTGGGGGACATACTTTGGTGACTTTTCAGGGTTCTTCCTAGGTCTGTTTGTTCAAGCCAGTCCTAGACGCCCCTAGTCATTCACCCTCTGTGAAGTGAGAGCGAAACTTGCCATGGTGCTGGGCACTGCTGAGGGTTTCCACTCCTCACCCCATTTCTCATTCCTGTCTTTGCTCCCTGCACCCAAGGAGTGGGTTTCTCTCCTCCTTGAAGATCTCGCCTTAGAACTGTCATTTCCCTCTTTTGCTTCCTGTGGTCACAGACCAAGCAGCCTGCCCCAGCCAGCTCCTCAAGCGTGACTCCTGCTGGGGAATCATGCTAGATTCAGGAAGATGCCCACTTCCAGCACAGGGCACCACAGTCTCTACAGTCTTCTTCCCCAGACTACAGACAGCAGCCTGTAATCCACAGCTGACTGGTTTGAAGTGAGCCAGCAGTGAAACACCCAATGTCCTGTGAAGTCCTCACTCCCAAATCCCTTGGCAACCACGACCGGGGCTGTGTGCACCCAAGAGCGTCTCAGGATTCTTATTCTGAGTAGTGCAGACAGAGTGGTTCCAAAGAAAGAGGGAAAGACACTCAGCTGTTAACACCAAAGAGCTCCAGAGACCAGCAGCCAACAACACCAACAGCAGAGTCAACCTATGGTGTCCAGCACAAGCTGACATCAGGACTGTGAGCAGAGCTGCACTTTGCTGATTCACAACTTCCATCTGAACACAGTGAAAGAACCTTAGGCTACTTGGAACATCCGGCCCCCCACCAAAGCTCCACTCACCCTCTGCACCATTCTGCACCTCAGGTTCCAGGTCCTTTTTGACACTGCCCACCTTATCTTTCATCAAACTCTCTAGCCTCCCCGTTTCCACCACTTTCCCGAAACTTATCTTACCTCCAGGAAATGCTGAAGAAAACATGCTCAGCTCTGTTAGGAACTAAAGCAACTAAAGTTAAAACCCTAAGAGAGCCGGCAAAGATTTATAGAATGATAAATGACCCAGGGGCAGAGAAGGGATCGTTCCCTAGAACTCATCCATGTAGCTGGAATGGCAGTATGATGCTCCATATGGATGCTCCATGTTTTAAAAACATGACTCAGCAGTTTAACCACTGGAATTTGTCCTCAAAAAGTTAGTTGATAAATTATTATTTAAGAGGTAGTGTAATATGGTAGTGAAGAGCAGAGATTCTGATTAAAGAACAAAGTAAAAGATAATAAAGAGAGAGCTTTTGCAAATGGGAAGGGGGTCCAAAAGATGGAAGGGAATGAAGGGGGCTATAAAAAGAATTAAGATGTGTCATGTACACGTACAAGCTCCATGCAAGGAATATAATTGTTATGTACTGTAAACCTGTACTAATAAAAATTAAAAATTCACAAATTCATCCCCCCCAAAAAAAGAGAGATGCTGAAATTAAACCACCTAAGTTCAAGTACCTGATCTATGAATTAATTACTGTGAGACCACTGAAAGTTTATCAAACTCTCTGTTTCTCAGTTTCCTGATCTGTAAAGCTAGGGCAGACATAGCACTGTACCTTATCGAGTTGTTCTGAGTCCATAAAATACTTGAAGCACTCGGACAGGTGCCTGGTATGTAGTAAATGCCGTAAGGGCACTGGTCGTCTTTGTTTAGGCCTCTTATTAGTATAGGTTGGGTATCCCTTACCCAAAGTGCCTGGGACTAAAAGTAGTTCAGATTTTTTCAGATTTTGGAATTTTGCAATATTTATAATGAAATATCTTGGGGACGAGACCCAAGTTCAAACAAGAAATGTATTTATGTTTCATATGCATCTTATGCAAAGAACCAGAAGCCAGTCCTATAAGTCTAGTTGGTCTGTGTTTGGACTGTCACTTGTCACAGGACAAGCGGCCACACAGCTCTGTGGAATTTTCCATTTGTGGCATTAGAGGGACATTTAAAGTTTCTGATTTTGGATTTTGGAAAATTTTGCATTTCAGATTTTCAGATTAGGTATGCTCAACCTCTAAAACAGTTCCTTAGCCTATAAGTTAAAGTTTTGCTAAATAAATTACAGTGCACTCAAATGATGGCATGCTGCCATTAATAACTGACAAGTTCTTTGTGATACTGGACAACCATGATGTGGTACATTGTTAAGTGAAGAAAACTAATTACAGAAATCAGTAAAGGCAGCTGGCGTGGTGCTGCATGCCTGTAATCCCAGTACTTGGAAGCTGAGGCAAGGGGCTCAGGCCATGAGCTCAAGGCCAGCCTGGGCTACGCAGTGAATTCAAGGACGGTTTGAACTACATCATGAGACCTTGATCATTAAATTTCTTTTTTAACAGGAGTCAAATGTGCACTTCCAAACTTAATTAGAAAAATTATTTTTTAGAAAGTTCCCAACTGATGGGTTTCTGCCCATATGACATTCATGGAGTCGTCATGGCAGTGATCCAGCAAGGCTGAGAGACCCCAGAAACAACAGCATATCAACTTCCTGCTTCTCCTCCCCTCAGTGCTCCTCCAGTGAGCTGCTGATGTCACCTTGCCCTGCCTCCCCAAACTCCACCCCCAGTCGCTTCTTCATTCTGTCCAAGTGAACTGCACTCTTCCATAGCCCTCCTGTGCCCGCAGTACAGGTCTCTCTCTGTTTCTCTCTCCTGTGCTGAAAAACCTAACACTAATACTTTGCTTTACACATCTCCACTAAATAAGGGTATGCTTTGATTTTGGTGGCATGCACAAAAAATGCTCCCAAATGTGCCCACTGCTACCTGCACACCCATGGTCAGTGTGACTTGCAAATTTCCCTTTAAGATGGAGAAAATGTTTCTGCATCTCTTGAATCTGACGGTGGCCCTGTGATCTTCCTGTGGCAAATGGGACATCAGCAGACAACACAGCAAGGGCTCAGAAAACACAAGTGAACAGGGTCTGGCCCTCTCCTTTGCCACCAACAGAAGCAGAGATGGTCAGGGCACATAGCTCCATCTGCCACCATCTAGGGCCCTCCTGCCCTCGCTGGCCTTGATCAAAAGAACCCAGAATCAAGACGAACTTCATGCAAAGCACTAAAATGTCAGTTCTTTTCCTCACAGGAAAATCTTAGTAATTTATTTTCAAAGAGGTATCAGCTGCAAATTTTAGGAAATGAACGAAGGCCAAGTGGACAAGTTAATAAATTCCACCCTTCAATTTTTATCTCTGACTCTAGGCCTCACCTTCACGGGTGTTTCCTTGCTGTGGCTGCACACTGGAATTATCTGTGCAAAACCCTAAAGTCTGCGCCCCATCTCCCAGTGTTCTGCATACCTTGGCCAGGGGTGCGGCCCTAGCACCGTGTAGCCACTTCTTCCTCAGTCTCTTGTTTGTTTTTCTTTTGGGCAGTGCTGAGGGTTGAGACCTAGGCCTAACCCTAACCTAACCCTAGGCCTAACCCTAACCTAACCCTAACCCTAACCCTAACCCTAACCCTAACCCTAACCCACAGAGCTACACCCACCGCCCTTCTTGTAGAAGTCTTTTTACTACATATCTATTCCTAGGGCTAAGACCTTACAGCATCATTTACATCAGTCTTCTACAACAAGTATTGCGCCTCAGTAAGGAAAGTTTCTTTATTCACCAGTTACTAAAAACTTTGTCTATTTTTATTCCAGGGATTTTAAAGAGCACAATTCAAAGAGAAAGCAAACTGTTTCCTTCCTAGCTCTACCAAATTAGCTAGTGTTAGCCTCTTCGTAATTTACCTTTGAATCTTTACTTTTTTCCTTCTTAAAACTATTATTCTATAATTTGAAAAATAGAACATGAAACAACAGAACTCATGCATTAAAGTATAAAACAAAAAGTCAAAGTAAAACAATACGCATACTGTAAAATCTACAAGTAATAACCAGTAATAACCAGAAACTTGCTTTACAAAAGCCTGGCTTCTACTAGGCTGAACTGACAGCTGCTGATCAACTGTAGCACCAGCTGAGCTGAATCAGCCTGGCGCTGGGTGTGGAGGGCCCACCTGAGCACTGCTGCCAACAGCATAAAAGGAGACCTGGAGAGGAAGACGTGGTGCTGTTTCTCCTCCTGCTGTTGGTTCTCTTGGAGGGGCTGGCTGGTCCAGCTTCTTTCCTGACATGAACTTGGCTATTCTCGGTGTCAGGAGGAGCTTGGGACCTTGTTGCTGAGGATGCTGTGGTACGTTTCAGGGAAGCTCCGGTCCTTACTTTGAGGGTCACTTCTTAGCTCCACTGCAGATCCTCAGCCTGCTGGCGCAGACTCGTGAAACTAACTTAGGTTGAATTACGTTGTCATGAGCTCCAGGACATCAGCTGGATTCTTTGGGTCCTTAGTGTGTAGACAGATTTCCTGTACTGTTTTTGTATTTGACTCTGGGTGACTGTTATAAAATAATTCTATAAATTGTGCCCTGTATTAAATTGTTTTCCTTGCAAACCCTGACTACAACACAAGCCTTCCATCCCCCTGAGACTCAACCAAGTGACAGTAGGTCTGGCCGCTTAGCACCCCATTGAGCAACACCTCTGGTCTCCAGGGAAACGGTGACAATAGTTTCTCTTAATGTCAAAAAAGTTATAAACCATCTTTTGAACAAACAAATGCTTTTGAACAAAGCATCTTTTGAACTTGGGGTAGGGGGTGCTGGGGATTGAACACAGGACCTTGTGCATGCTAAACATATGCTTTTACCCCTCAGCTCCATCCCCAGCCTCAGCGGTATGACCATCAATCAGAGGACCAACCTTCATTGAACACAGGGGGCCAGTAGTTCTTCATGAGCCACTTGTACCCCACAGCTCTCCATGCTGGGTCCTGAAGTCAAACGAGTTCAGACCTCACTTACACATTTACACACAGATGGGTTTACGGGTTTCCGTAGGCCTTAAATCTACTAGATTCCAAAAACTTGGTAGATCTTGTTATTTGTGGTCCTTGACATCCAGTAGCGAGCTTTTTCTGCAATGTGCTTATTGAGATGCATTTGTTCACACTTGACTTGGGCATTTCACAGGCCACATGCATTTCCTATGTTTGAGAACACCACGCCCCTCTCACACCAGGGTCCTCCCTTACCGAGAGCAACAGAACACAGTAGGCCCTGTACTGTTTTGCTGTTGCCTGGGGAAAGGAAGCCCTTAATGATTCCATTAGACAAATTTCCATCTCACTCCACACACAGTGCCTTCTTCACCCACACAGGCTACACCCATTGGCTGTAAATCAAGAAT
>PVJX010016147.1:7901-41057 GCA_004027295.1 Dolichotis patagonum
CACCAAATGCCCACAGGAGGGCGGGATGGGGCGGCAGCAGTGAGGCTATCATGCCGCTTCCTACAGAAAATGACAAAATGAAAGACCAAAATGCAATCTCAAACCTCCAGCCCATCTCAAGCAAGCCTAGGAGCCATGTACATAGAAGAAAATATAAGCTATACACCGCAAATGCCTTAAATGATAACAACTGAAGTAAAGAAACAACTACAGGAAGCTATAAGAGAACACAGATGAGAAATAATCTCCCAGGTAAAAGAAGAAATGATAAATGTAGTGAAAGAAATGTTGAACACATCTAAAGAAGACATAGTTAAAAAAAATTAGAGGAGCAGTGCGAAAAGATGGAAACCCTGAATGAACAACATAAGAAACAAACAGAATGCATGAAGCAGATTCAAAGAGATATAAAGGAAATCAAAAATTCCATCAAAAGTTGGCAAAAATGCCTCAAAGAAAGTGAAGATAGAATTTCAGACCTTGAAGACAAGATTGCAGCAAGTGAACAGGAAAGGAAAGATCTTTTAAAAATAATAAGGAATCAGGAAATAACAATTCAATACTTGCAAGATGATGCAAAGAAAAATAATATAAGATTGCTAGGGATAAATGGAAAAGAAGGGGGCAACACAAATGATATCAAGAGGCTATTTACAGAAGTAATAGCTGAAAATTTCCCAAACATAAGAATGGAGACTGACATACAGATCAGTGAAGCATATAGAATTCCAAATAGCCATAACCAAAGCAAAACTGCACCCAGACATATAATAATCACCATCCCAGAAATCCAACATAAGAACAGAATATTAAAAACTGTTAGAGAGAAAAGACAGATCACCTAGAAAGGAAAACCTATCAGCATCACAGCAGACTTCTCAACAGAACCAATGAAGTCAAGAAGAGCATGGAGTGAAGTATTTCAGATCCTAAAGGAAAACAATTTTCAACCCAGACTGATGTACCCTGAAAAACTGTACAACCATTGTCGAAGTCAGTGTGGAGATTCCTCAAAAAGCTGGGATTAGAAGTCTCATTTGACCCAGCTATTCCACTTCTAGGTATATTCCCAGAAGATACCACAGTGATATATGTGCACCCATGTTTATAGCAGCACAATTTGTAATAGCCAGATCTTGGAAACAACCTAAGTGCCCATCAACTGAGAAATGGATAAAAAAGATGGGGTATATTTATACAATGGAGTACTACTCTGCCATAAAGATCATTCACATTGAGATTTTTATAAATAAATGGATGCAACTTGAGACCATACTCATAAGTGCAACAAATCAAGTTTACATGTGTAAATAATATATAGTCTCCCTAGTGTAAGAAATGGTAAGAGTACATAAGCTTTTATGGTAATCATGGTTTCCTATTATATTGCTTTTAAGTCTTATGTTTTTATTTATTGGTTGGGATGGTTTTATTCTGTTTTGTTTGATGTTATTATGTGTGATGTTAGAAACAGCTACTTTGAAGAAAACAATATATTATGGCAGCCATTGCTGACTTACTACCATCTTGCTTTGAGGTTCTACCATGCTTCTGTTCTTCTGTTGTGATTGGTTCTGTCCTGCTGTGTCTTATTAGATTTTATTGTGTATGATAGTATAAACAAATTTTTAAGAAAAATGAGATATTATAGTAGCCATTGTTCATTTTCTGTTATTTGGTTTTGAATGTCCTGTAATACTTTCATTCTCTTTAATTGTTTTATACTATTTTGTTATGTTTGAATTATTGCACATGAAGGTATGCTCAACTACTTCCAAAAAAGAGATATTATGGTAGCTACTGTTGATATCTGGTTGTCTTGTTGTGAAGTGCTATGTTGCTTGCATTGTTCTGATTTGCTTTTTTCTGTTCTTTTTTGTTTTATTCTCTTTAAAATAAAATTTAGAAAAAGGAATAAAACCAAATGAGAAAAAAAAACCCAAAATGAGGTCATTCAAAACAAAAAGATGGACATAATACATAATTTAAAACCACAATACAGGGTGATCTACAGTGGTTACCATGATGTCTCTTGTTATCTTCAATAGAATTGCCCATATCATCAGGTACAGTAAAATTTAACATAGCAGTATGGAACAAAATTAATAAAAACAAAACATTGGAGACATTATAGGACTTCAAAAGAGGGTAATAGTCAAACCAGAATGGGTATCATAGTGAATCTTAGTGTTTTCAGAGTAGTTGTCTATACTCTCAGACTTGATACTATTAAACATAGCAGATTTGAATAAAATCAGGGAAGACAAGACAGCAATCAATCAAGACAGGTTCAAATGAAATCAGTCAAAACAAAGCAGTGAAAGCAATACAAGGCTTCAGATTAAGTTAATAGGAGATTAAAAATGTTTATCATAGTATATCCTGCTATCTTTGGAATAGCTGTCTATGCCCTCAAATCTAGTACAAGTAGACAAACTGGAACAGAATATAACCAAACTAAACAGAGTGATGAAAGCAGTATGGGTTTCAAATCATGATACAAGATACCAATGTCCTCTGCCTTCCCTATTTAGACAATTTCTCCCCTTTCACTTTCCCAGAGTGCATTGTACATTTTGGATCCCACTAACTCATTTAGTTTTTAGATTAGGGAGGCAACCTACTATTTACCTAAGTGATTCTGAACCTTTTTATCCATGATCTTGGTCTCAAATTGTATCCATTTATCTACAAGTACCTCAAGGGTTTCCTTCCTTATAGCTGAGTAGTTCTCCATTGTATAATCATATGTCTTTCCAACCAACCTGCAGCTGAAGAGTGAGATACCCCTACTTTTTTCTGGTTCCCTGTCATATAGAGCATTATTTTCTCAGCTTTGACTTTCAGTCTATAAACCCTCTTTCAGATTAAATATATTTCTTATATAGACCATTTTGATGGACCCTATCTCCTGGTCCACTCTGCCTGTGTATTAGTGTATTGAAGCCATCCATGTTAATGATTATGGCCAATCTTCTCTGTCTCATCTCTGCCATGCTATTTTTCTGCCATTGGTTTTCTACTTTTCCCCCTCATTCCACTGTCTGCCCCATTCAGTAAGCCTCCTCTGTTGCTGTTCTTGAAACCATGATCTTTTTTTCTCTCTCTCTCTCTCTCTCTCTAGAATGTCCTTCAGTATTTTTTGTAGGGTTGGTTTGGTGGTCTCAAACTCCCCCAGTTCCTTTTTGTCATGGAAGCATCTTGTTTCTCCATTAATTTTGATAGATAGTTTTGCAGGGTACATCAATCTGCTTTGGAGGTTATTTTCATTCAGGGCTTGGAATACTTCAATCCAAGCTCTTCTTGATTTGATGGTTTGTGTTGAGAAGTCTGTTGTGATTTTGATGGGTTTTCCTTTATAGGTGATCTATTTCATTTCTCTGACCACTTTTAATATTCTTTTCTTGTGATGAATTTCTGGGATCTTGATTATTATATGTCTGGGTGTAGATCTGTTTTGTTTGTAGCTAGCTGGATATCTGTGTGCCTCATAAATCTGAATATCATTTCCTTTTCTTATGCTTGAGAAGTTTTCCTTAATTATTTCTGTGAATAGCCTTTGTATTTCATTTGTGTTTTCCTCTGCTTGTTCACTCACATTTTTTATTCTTAAGTTATAGATTCTCTTGTCATCTTCCAGCCTTTGTGTTGTTACTTAATGGTTCCTTGTTATTTTTAAGAGATATTTCCTTTCATGATCACACATTGGAAATCTGTCTTCAGGGTTTGATAGTCTATCTTTAGTTTCTTTCAAGAAGTTTTTCCAGCTTTCAATGGGGTTTTTAATTTCCTAATCATCTCTTTGAATCCATTTCAAGTATTCTAGATTTTTTTATATTCTTCATTAAAGGTTTCTCTCCTTTTTCTATGCCCCTCCATTCTTCCATCTGTGTCTTCTTGAGAGGTACTCAGCATTTCTTTTATTATTTTTCTTATGTTTTCCTTTACTTGTATTAGAATTTCTGTTTTTAGTTCTTTTATAATGTCACAAAGATAATTTTTCATGTCAGATGCTGCTTTATCCGATACTACAGGTGTGCAACCCCTGATCTCTTCTGTGTTTACCTCTCCTGGGCCAGTACTGTTTGGGTTGGAGGCTGGAGACTTCCTTTTGTTTCTTCCTCTTGTCATGTTTCTGGTTTCTTCCAGATGATTGGATAATGGGGGTCCCCGGTACTTCCTGTATTGGCTATGATTACTCTGAAGTGTGCTGGCTAGTGATTGCTGCCCTCCCCAGTCTTCTGATGACTACTGAAGTACAAGCAGGGGAAGGGCAGGCTGGCCCCTCCTTTCTGAGCTGGTCAGCTAGTGGGAGTCTTCATTATGTTAATGTGGGCCACACAGATGGGGCCTTACTGACAACTTCAGGGAAACCTCATCCTTGGCAATTGGATTGCGCACAGGGGCAGGACACCATTCAAGCAATTCTCACCAATGCGCTCTGTGCTAGGAGTGGCTGACTGAAGCAGCTGCAGTTCTGGTTTTAGGCTTGTCCTGGCCGACTCCAAAATGTCACCTGGCCAGATGCTTACTCCTGTGGGAGGACTAAGGTCCTTGTACTCACCACAAGATGATGCAGATCTCCAAGCTGAGCCAGTGCTGTTCTCCACTCCACCACTCCCCTCTGTAACTGTGTCCTCCTGCCAAGGCTCTTAGGCTTACCAACCCCCAATTTCACAGCGACTGCATGTCTTTGAATTCCAGCAGCATTTTGTGCACAATGGTATCATTTCTAGTGAGATCATGTCTGGCTACAGTCTTCCATCCATGTTTTTCTTTTCTTTTTTTTTCTCTTTAGTTTCTTCCTGGGTGGAGAGGATCTATCTCCTTTCATCTGTTCTTCTCCAGGATGTTTTATTCCAGCATCTGAGCTGTTTCAGAGAAGTTCTTTATTTTGCTGCTTATTTATCTGCCATCTTC
This sequence comes from Dolichotis patagonum, assembly GCA_004027295.1. Classification (NCBI taxonomy): domain Eukaryota; kingdom Metazoa; phylum Chordata; class Mammalia; order Rodentia; family Caviidae; genus Dolichotis; species Dolichotis patagonum. The sequence continues at coordinate 12,822 of PVJX010016147.1, forward strand.
CAAGACTCTTTTCCAATAGTGCCTTTTGATATGGTCAAAACAGCTGCAGACAACTTTGGACATAGTAAAAATCAAACAGAACAGAATAGAATATAAACAATAAAAACAAAACAATGAATGCAATAAAGGATTTCAAAACAGCCAATAGGAAATTCAAAATTGCTACCATAATATTTCTTACTTTCTTTGAAATAGCTGCTCCTGCTACCAGATTTAACATCATCAAACAAAACAAAATAAAACCAAACCCATCAAAACAATGGAAACTATATATGACTTCAAAACAAGACCTTAGGGAATCAACAATGGCTACAACCCTCACAAGGAGATCCCCCCTGATGCCATTAGTGTACTGCTATCCCCTGTACCTATGATCAGACCACTGGTCCTAGACCTGCAATGTTAGTGAAACACTAAAGCACCACAGGCATCCATTATATTCCATCTCCATAGCTAACATCACAGCCTGTGTTTCTCAGGGTAAGCCAGTTGTGGTAGCTTACAAAGTTAGGGGGAGGCAATTGGTACTTTTTGTTTGCAATGGAGGGTTTAGGTTCTGGCTGTTTCCAGTCTGGTGGCAGTCCATGCATGGTGCTGGTTCCCAAACTGGACTTGCTTACTGGTATGGTCTTGTTCTCTCTACCTCCCACCCCCAGTCCATGAATGGCACTGACTCATGGAGAGAGGTTTGGGTCTGGCTGTTCCCAATCTGGCAGCAGTCTGCACATGGTACTGGGCTTGCTTGCTGGTGTGGCTTTGTTCTGTCTCCCTCCAGTCTGTGAATGGTGCTGACTCATGGGGAGAGGCTTGGGTCTGGCTGTTCCAAGTCCGGAAGTAGCCCAAGCCAGACTGGGCTTGCTTGCTGGTGTGGCCTTGTTCTCTCTCCCCCCAATTCACAAATCTCTGGTCCTTATTTTGAGCATTGTTTCTTGGTTCCAGTGCAGAAACCTCAACCTACTAGCACAGATCCTTTACTTTACTGGAATAGACTTTCTAGCTTCCGTTGCTGACCTTTGGGCCTTCCCAGCACAGATTTGTGAAACAGACTTGCATAAGTCATTGTTGTGGGCCTTAGGCTTCCAGTTGGGCTCATGGGGAGCATTGTCATGGGCTCTGAGTCTTCAACTAGATTCATGTAGGACATTGCTCTGGGATCCAGTTTTTTGACTGGACTTTCTAGGTCTTTAGTTTGTGGACAGATTTCCTGCACTTTCTTTATATTTGACTCCTTGGGTGACCATTATAAATAATACTATAAATTATGCATCCTATACTGTGTTGTTCTTGCAACTTTTGACTGCAACATAAACCAATAGTGGTTGGTTAGAATTTATACCACTAGCCTTTCTGGTTCTCCGGTATGCAGCATAAAGATAGCAGAAACTTTCAGCTCCCATAATCATATGAGTCAGTATCTTAAAATATCCACCTCTCTCTTCCCTCTCTCTGACTGTCTGTCTCTCTCTGCCTCTGTCTCTGTCACTTTCTCTCTCTCTCTCTCTGTATGTTTTTATGTACAATACTGGTTCAGTTTCTTTGGAGATCCTCAACTAACACGGTGTGTTAATTCTTACAATCATTCAGTAGTTAACAAATACTTACCGAGTACCTACTATGTATCAAATACTACCAAGATAGGTTTGAGTTTTCCTACACTTCTCTGTTTTCATTGCCCTTCCAGTTACTTTCTCTAATTCACTGTGATTAAGGAAAATATCTTCAGAATCAGACTAATATTGGTTTTTCTTTCAACATTGTCATTTATGAGTTTTATAACCTTGAACTAGTCTCTTAACTCCTTCAGTTTCAGTTACATCTTCAAAATAATAACAACATCATTACTTAGTGTTGGTGATAAAATTAAAAGACATTCTGTTGGAAGCTTGCCTAGTTTAATGCTTGGACCATTGGAGGTAGTCAATGAGTTATTGTATTTTTCATTTTCCTTTCTCCCCAGAAAAGTGGTAAACTGCAATGATTCTCACCAGTTTTATTCAAAAGTATATAATTTCACTGTATTATTGTGTCACATTATCCAAATTATATACCCTTTTTATCGAGACACAAATGATTCTCCATTTAAGCAAACATTCTTCATTTATGTGTTTGCTCACATATAGATTTAAATACATGCCACAAAAAGACATATTCTGTCTAAATGCAACTCAAGTAGATGATAGTGAACTCAGATGTTTAAAAATTTTAGACAAGATTCTGGCAATATGAGAATGAATTCTACATAACTTTTTATTTGGTAGTTCATTGTAGAAGGTGAAAAAACTGACATTTTGTCAAACAATATACTAATTAGTATCCCTTTAAAATTACCTACTTTTTAGTGATGAAGTATGTTGGATGGGCAGGAATGAAACAAGTATCTAAAAAGTGTGTGAAAAGGAATAAGGGATGCTGCTTGAGTGAAGTGGAATAGAAAAATCTGCAAGTAATGGAAAGGAGAAAGGGAAAGTCTCGGCATGCAAAACAAAATAAGTAGCTTTTTACCAAGGATAGTTTGAGTCTCTGACATGACTAACATCAAATACAGTTTGATGGTTAATCCTCATTATTATTTTTTTATTCACCAGGTTGAGGCATTTCCATTCTTGCCTTTGGAATGCCATTCTAAATTGTGTTACCTAAATGAATTTATGCCAAAAACAGTTTAAAGATATAGCCAATAAAGTAGCTGAGCATAGTAGAAACTAGAGACCAAACCTTAGCATGTTTTAATGATGCTTTCATTCACTGAAGCCTATTTACCAGCCCAGTGCTAACCCTCATTTTTCTGTCACTGGGGTTAGAGTTGGGCCATTGTGACTGGAGCCCATGCAGGTTATGTGTCCTCCTACACATCAGCATAAGACACGAGTTTCAGAGTGGAATGGATTCTACCCTGATTCAAGTTTTTTTTTGGGTGCCAATGAATCTTTGAAATTCTGCAAAACATCAACATTAACCCAAGCAAAACTAAAATTTCTATCTAATTAGTTGGACATCCAACAGTCTGTTTCCCTCACCAGATTGAAATTTTTACAGGTCTGGAATTGTACATATTTTAAAGTTAATTTTGAGATACTAACATGCTACTTAAGCTCTTTTATGGCTACCATTTTCATGGTATATGGTTTTTCTCCATCATTTTCTTTAAACAATTTATGCCTTTGAGTCCGAAGTTGATCCAAAGTTGAGATAGCATATTGGTTAAGTTTACTCTGTTATCGATTTATAATTGTAATTTCTGGTGCCTATGTGATGATTATTTTAAATTATTTATTGTTTTGCAAATTTTTTACATATGCATTTATCTCTTTTTAACCCTAAGTGATTTTATCCAGATTTAACAATGCAGACTTATTTTAATACAATAATTATTTTAAAATAGTATAAAGAAAATAGAAATCAGTTCCACTTTTCATAATAATAACTTTTGTTTGCTGATTATCCCTCCTGATTTCTCCTTAATGTTGTAATTGGAATAAACAATGACACCACAAAACATATGGCACAAATGATGTGCCTGTGTTTTTGACTTATGAAAAATAAGTCTTGAAATAAAAAATGATCTGAGGATGCAGCTCATAGTGAAAGCCATAGGTTCAATTGCCAGTATCACACATATGCAAAGGTACAATAGACATTGCATTCTGATGCATAACATAATTTTCTTGTATATATTCATCCAGATTCTTTTGGATACTTGAATCTCTCCCTACCTTTCTGTCTTACACTGGCCATAAAGAAATTTTCTGACCCATTTTGTCTGATAGTAGGTCCTAAGACAGTCCCTATTTCACCGGGGTCCTGACCCATTCTGTGGAGGAAGGAATGAAAAAAATCAGACAGGTCTTGCTGCTTCCCCATCCAGTCTATTAGCAAGCATGCCTATGCAATGAAGTCTCCACAATAACCCAAAAGAACAGAGAGCTTCCAGATAGCCCACCATGTAGAGGTTCCTGGAAGAGGGGCAGTCGGAGAGCGCATGGAAGCTCTGTGCCTTTTCTCCCATGACTCTGTGCAGTTCTTCATCTGTACCCTTTATAATGAACCAACAGATGTAAATACATTTCTTCTGAGTTCTGTGAACCATTTAATCAAATTAATTGAACAAATGAGAGAGTTCTGGGAACCCTGATCTGTAGGTGTTTGGTCAGAAGGACAAGGAAAACAATCAGGGAGTTGGGGCTGGCACCTAGAGAAGTAGTCTTGGAGTCCCTCAAAGTGTGGGTTCGGACATTAACTTCAGGTAGATAACAACAGAAGAGAACACTCAGCTGGTGGTCACAGCTGTAGAACTGCTTGTTTGCTGGTAGTGAGAAATCCCTGTGTCTTTTGAGGTCACAGAAGTTGTGAGTGGAGAGTAGGAGAAATTGAACTTCAGTTGGTTTTTTCTTCTATATCCTTAGTGGTCCAATCTATTATTATACAACAGACAATTTATTATTAAAACATCTCATTAGAAGATATATAGGAATATAGATTCTGTGGTTTTTGTTGAGTTTGCAAGACCAAGCTCACTGCTGCTTCTTGTACAGGAAACACCACAGACAATTTGCTCTTTTGATTTTTCCTTTTAGAGCATTAATGTGAAAAAGTGCTGAGCAACTAAAAAAGTTGGAGCTTTGGAAGAAATCATTTAATTTTGGACAAATTTATATACTTAAAATTACAGCAGTCACATTTCTCTTTGAATCATTTTTTATTCAACATATAAAACAGGATGCTTATTTACCTTGACGTAAAATACACAGCTGATACACAAGATAAGATAGAATTATACAAAAATACCAAAACTCTGACCTCAAATCAGCGTACAGGATATGCCATACATAGGACATTCAAGATGTTCTTTTACTCTCTCAGCTATTTCTAATTATATCAACTTAAGTGACTTTACTTGATAACTATTTTCCTTTAAAAATGGGTTTAAATTAGGCACATAATAAATTAGTAGCATTAATAAAGTTTGTACTTCTTTGTTCTTGAGTGTTTTCTTCTAAGGAGTTTATCTAACAAAAGTCTTTTGGAAATGCACATACCCTTAAGTCATTTATTTTAATGAGTTTAGTGTAATTTTTTAAAAAGAAAAGTAGTGATATATATTTTATGTTAGGCCATGCAGAAAAGTTTTGTTGGAAGTGTATATGGATGATAGCTGTTTCAGGGCAGTAGTCATGTATTATAGGCATTATTTTTTAAATAAAATATATATAATTGTAGAATAAATTGGATATAATTGTTTACACTGTCCATTAACAATTTTATAGACTTACAGTAGTGACACACAATATACAGTTGGTAGAGCTGATGTTTCTGGTAGGAGTACAAAGCTTCTGTTTCATCCTGAGTAAGGGAATTAGGGGTGTGAACAAGAAAAGTCTAACAGGATCTCTTATCTAAAGTAGTTCCAGAATGAACAAGCTCTAAGGGGCACTGCTTCAAATGATTATTTTTACTTGACCTCAAAGTGGGTTAAACTTAAGATATTAGCTCTGGTTAGTGTCAGGTAATATACTATTGCTTTTATTTAATTAACATATTTATTTGTGTGAAGTTCAGGTGTTAGTATGGTGGCAGGTCTACATATGGTCTCAGAGAGCATATGGAAGTTTGAGGGCAAGGATGTAGACATGAGAAGTAAAATAATTTCATGATTACTCCCATTCCCATTTCTTTTCAGTCTCTCACGGTATAAGGTGTTATAGAAACATGACAGAGAGACTGCCTCCTGGCAGTGGTGATATCTGGCTCTTCCTTCTGTTTTGCTACTATATGGAGGAAAGGAAAAATTATATTCCTTCACATTTTCCCCCTTTAATCTCTCTCTACCTCTTAAAAGCCAGTGGTGGGAACAGGTAATTACAATAAAGAATTATTCAAGAGCACCACTGACATTGATGCTAGTGTCTGGAAAATTTTGTTTCTTTAAGTGTATATGTATAAATCAAACTGCAATAAAAGAATAATCATTAAGTCTCAGTCTGTGACAGTGAGGCTCAGAAATTCCATGCTTACTGGTTTTTTTGTAAAATAAAAATGTTGCTGGAAATAAGGTAAAAACCAAATGTAATCACAGCTTTGAATGTCACTGGCTCCTAGTTTAATGCTCTAATTGCTATGGCATGACAGATAAAGAGTCTCTGTTCACAATAAAATAGCATGCCATACCAAGGTCCTGCACGGGACACAAAGCATGGAATGACCTTAATGAGGAAGCTGGGAATCAGACATCCCCATGATGTGCTGAAAAGAGGAAAACCAGCTAGCAAGCAGAAGGTGGAGTGCTCCTGCAAAGACACTCGGGCTTCTGCTGACCAGTCCTCTTAACACTGAAATTCTCCCTCATGTGGCAAGAAGGAAATGTAAGGAGGCCTTGTGTAAAGTTTTAAATTCATTAGCCATAGGGGAAAGAATTTTATATAAAATAACAACAGAAACAAAATGAACAGCTTTCAAATCAAGGAGTCAGGAAGATCCTCATCTTTGCAGAACAGTGGAGGATTCAGGAGTTAAACTCAGGGGAAGATGCATTCTCCTCAGTTAGGAACTGGACTTCCTGGTTGCCAGGTGCTGTCCTAGACAATCAGGCCAGGACTTAGGAGCCATAGGCAACTTTACATTTTACTCAAGGTTGACAGATAAAGGCTGATACTTTGAATTCAAAGTTGATAGTGAAAAAGCTAAGTTGCTTTGAATTTCCAAATCTAAGGTAAATTTCAATATGTGAATAAAAGGCAATGATTTGTTCACTGGATTATAATGCTATGGTTTAAAACTATTTTATTGTTCTGCATAATAATGGTGTACAACAGTACTTCCATTTGGGAAGCAGCAACAGGCAGCACCCTGTGCCCCCAACCCCTGCCTTTTTTGGTGCCGAAGACCAAACCCGGGGCCTTGTATATGCCGCACCTGAACAATTATTCTGAGCAGTAATCCTGGCCCCAACCTTAGCCTTTTGCAATGTGCTTTGGCCTTCCTTTCTCTGTGCGGTAACACAGTTAAGTTCTAGTGGTAGTTTCAGGATTTCTGTGTGGAAGGGGTTTTGGCATAGTTCTCTGATTGGAAAGAAGTACCCAGAGGACTCACCTTGAAGTTGTGTTTCCAATTAAATTATACATTTAAAAAAAATATATAGTGCTAGTTTGAGACCAAGGCCCATCTCTTCAGTTTTTTTAATACTTCCATGGTGAGGATGAGAATTGTAGAGTGTTGACATCATTGCTGATAGTGTCCCATATAGTTTGTAAATCTCTTAGAGTGTTGCCTCTCTGACACACACTTTCACTTTGTTCCTGCTACATTATACCACAGCAACTCTGAGGCTGGAAATGCTGTATATATAACAATTCACTGAAGTTGGCATTCACAGAAAATAGCAACACATGATTTATGAACAGACTTTTCCTGAAAATCTCTTATTTGGGTGGAAGACTGAAGTGGGGCAAGCGAGGTACTTGAGTGGTTTTAGAAATCAATTAGGAGTGCATAGATACAAATTTTTTAAGCAATTTATTTGCCAGAAACCATTTATTTGGACCATGACATGAGTGCATGTGGCACATGAGACAGGATTTGGGCCCCAGCGTTTTCTAGATTGCTTAGTGTTGTGCAGAATGAGACAGACAATTCATGCAGAGTTGATGGTTTGTTAAAGCAAGGCACCACCCATGGACAACTGCCCATGTACAACTGGAAGTGGATGGGTTGCTGTTCACAGATTGTAAGCAATGGCCCCACAGACCAGGGCTTCTCACAATCTCCTTCACAGCTCAGTGTTACTCCCTCACCAACCATGTACTTTTCTCTTTTGGTGCAAATATTTCTGAGTTTAGGTCTGTTTTTTTATAAAAGGGAGACAGGGCATTTATTTATGTCAGTGTATGCATGTGACTATACATACACATTTATAGATAAAATTATCACAGTTGTCAAAACATCAAATTTTGTAAAAATATTTCTTCCTACAGCCTCTTTTCAAGCATGCTTACAATACAGAATATATTCAGGAACTAAGTTGCCCATGAGTCTACTTCTCAGAGGAAAATATCTTCAATCATTTGATCATTGAAGTTTAAATTTTGTCATGTTAGTTAAAATATTTATGAAGGATAAACTGTCATAATGTTGCTTGCAGGACTGTGAATTCCTTGAGAGAGTAAAACAGCCTCTTAGTGGCTGCTGAGTAGATCTGATTTTCACCATGGGTTATATTTCATTGCATTTTCACACTTTCAATTCCTTCCTCTCCTCTCCTGCAAGTTTATATCACTTTATTAATATTAAAGAGACATTATAATTTTATTACATTTACATTGAAGAATGGGAAATTAGGTAGCATTATGTCAGTTGGTTTAATATAATTAGCAGATTAGCATTATTTGAAATATGATCTTGTTGCGTGTATTTGGATATGTACATAGATCTATCTGTCTACCTACCATCTATCCATCATGTGATCTTTTTCATGGATGTGCTAGTCAGCTTGTACTAGTTTGTAGGGACTGAACAACAAATTTCCAGGAATTTAAAAAGCTGTTTAGGCTCATCATGTTGGTAGCCTGAAAAATGACTATGGAGAGACTTTTTATACCATGGAACCTGGTAAATAATCAAATCAAAGAATTTTTTCTTCTTAGCACGGTGTCAAATAATTTACCAGTATGCCATTGTAAGTTTGGTCAGGAAAGGCATTACAATGTTCATAATAGAAGGCAATAGTCATTTAAAGAAACTATCAAAGGTAAATAAAAAGTCTTTGGTGATTTAATTTTTCCCATAATTTCACTCACTGTTAAATAACACCCATTAAAGGGAGGAGAATGGGAAAAAAAGAAGCAAGACATATCACATACATTTCATATACAAATTTCATATAACGACTATCATCACTATGCATATCTAAGATGTCAATAAAATAAAGTATAAAAATCCAAAAAAATACCACCCACATTTCTTGTTAATTGTTTTAAAATAAAATAATGGAACTTAGCATATTTCCTAATTATAAATATGTTACAGGCTATTTGTACAAACCTATTTTGGAACCTTTGTTGTTATTTTTAAAGTCAAAGCCTCTACATGAGTATTTGGCAGAAACAGGTAAGCCCAAATGTAAATAAAAAACAAATACTATATGAAAGTGAAGGAGTCAAACTTTTCTTTCTGGTGAAGCTTTTGTGTGTTAGTTTCTCTTGGCATTGTTTAGATATTTTGCATTCAATCTGCCTGTGTACTTGCATGTATACATATATATATATATATAAACTTATATCTACCTCAACAAATTATCATATTAGAGAAATGGGATCTCTGGCTCATGATGTATATAACCAGATATGATTTATGGTAAAAATTGTATGAGCAAATGGCCATGGAAGCTAGCTGATCTGGTCAAGTAGCTCCTCCTCCCTTTCCTAAAAATTTAAAAACATTCTCCTTTCTATTTTTCATCCTTGGCTTAGCAATGTATTTTGTTTAACTATGCACATTTACAGTTCAATGAATGCTTTGTCTATCAGTCGCACATGCAAATAGGAATTTAAATTTCTTAGTCTCATTTACTTCTAAGAAGATGCTGAGCTCAGAGCAGTGTTTCTGAGCTGGTGAGTACTGGAATATACAGTGAAGTTTGTTGGGAAAGAACAGGTAGAAGAATGCTTCCTGAACTGAGAGAGAGAGAGAGAGAGAGAGAGAGAGAGAGAGAGAGAGAGAGAGAGAAGGAGAAATATTTCAAAAGCAAATTATTACAGAACAATGACAAACCAGCCAGATAGCTAAGCTCTAGAAGATTTATCTCTTTTTCCAACTTCTGGTAACGCTGGCATCCCCCAGACATATTTCTAGTCTTCAGGATTTTAGACATAGAGGTGGACAGTCAGCAGATAGACTGACTCTGAGTCTTAAGGTCATCTCTTTAAAATTAGATTCAAATACTTAAATTCAGGACCGTTAGTTTTTCTGCTGACTTTCTCTTTCATGAAGAAAGCAAAATTCAGCACATTCTAGCTACTGACAGATTTTGATGTTATGATAGTAAATCAGGTGGAGAAATTGAATGTTACAGCAGTAGTTCACACATGCATTGCACATACTCATTCACTGTTACTTTTCTAAGAAATGGAGCAGCCTGGACCCTTATGAGGCAGAAGAGTTCAAGGAGCTGCACAAATTACTTCAAGAACAAAGAAGCACACACAGAGGTGTGATAACTTTCTGTTGGTTTGTGCTTTCAAGCCCAAAATTCTGCAAAATACATTTCCGGGGCTCTATTTAAATATTGAAGTAACTTCTTGGTAAAATGCAATATTGAACTGGAATATTACCTTTTCTTGAAACTAAATGTGTTTGGAAAATTAAATATCTTTTTTAAAAATGAAAAATAAACATACTCTCACAGCTTGGGGGTTTAAATGAACCCTGTACCAAGGAGTTGAGAAAACTCCTATTTTATGTAATATTCTAGAAGTTACTCAGAAAAGATGATATTAGAATTTCAGGGTTATCCATCTACACTGACGTGTTCTATTCCAAAAACATTTGGCATGTCCCTAACAGAATATGGCTTTTCATGATAAATCACTCTTATCCTACACAGAACTGCTTTCAGTGTTTTTTTTTCCTGCATAAAAAGTTTGTTTTTTTATGTTTTAAAGCTCAATATCAAAATTAAGCATATTCTGTAAAAGTTTAAATTAATTCATTCAGTGCATTTGTTTTTAAACAATGACCATCTTGCTATCTATCTTACGTAGAATATCAACTCAATTGCACTGTTTTCCAATCACATTGGAAACAAACAAACAAACAAACAACATTTCCAACTACAGAACACAACACAAATACATTTTCAGCCCATGTTGTATATGGATTCTACTAGGGAAAAATATTCTGATTCAAATGGGAGAAGTGATCGCTTTTAGGTAATTCATTTCTTGACATTAAAAAATGCTTTCAAACTGAATACAGACATCCATCAGGAATCAATGGAAAAATCTTAATTTACATTAGTTCAAAATTAAATGTTTCAATGATCATAAAACTCTGTATTCTTTAAATATTATACTTTGGATGGTGACTTAAGATATAAACATATTTGTATAAATTATTCTTCTTTAAAACACTTTGTAATTTTGCTTACTCAAAAAAGTGAGTAATTATTTAAAATATTTGTCATTGCTTTATAAAATATATCTTTTGTGTACTCTTTTTGGATCATGCTTGATCTGTTATTTACTGAGTCACTAATCCTTGATGGATTACATTGAGTTATGTGACCATGCTTTTGATTATATTATAAATTTCTTGTCACATATTTGAGGCAAACCTGAGGATATGTCACTGAATAATTGTTACTCTTTTCTTTTAACAAAATATTTCATTTCTCCATTTTCTTCTTTGGTGGCCTTTTGAAGAATCAAATCACTAAATAATATTTATTCTTTCCTCTTATAAAATATTTCATTTCTCCATTTTCTTCTTTAGTGGCCGTTTGAAGAATCCAATCTATTGAAAAAACACAAAACACAACATTCACTATTTTATTTAAAAAGTTCTAATCTCTCTGAATAGAATCTAATTTAATACTACATTGGCAAATATGGGCATATAATTGATGCATGTAATTGAAAAATATTTTATTACTGACCTATTAATTTTAACTGTCAAGAAGATAATATTTATCAGATTTCTCTTTTGTTTTTACCATTTTAATTGGTTAACTATATGATGCCTGGGGTAAAAAAAAGTACTATATGTATTGAGCTAATTTAAAAGGTTCTAGGAAATATTTTGAGAACCATAAAGTTGCAGTTAGCTAGCACTGTTCCTACTTTACCATCATCTTGTTTTTCAGGAATATGGCAGGAAATTTTCATCAAATAACTATGATCACAAGTTGAGGTCATTAGAGCTTAGGAGGTCTAATAGATAACCCAAGGTTAGTGCGTTAAAGGGACTTTTGAGTTGTCTGGGTCAACTTTAAATGGGTCAGAACACCTGCCTACAGGCTTGAATGAGGGCCTCATAAAGACCTTGTTTTATTTAAATGTGAAAACTATTTCACAATGAGAAAAATTTCACAATATAGTGCATGTGAATCATATTTCATTATTCCTTATCATTTGGGGCATCATAACAAGTTATAAATTCTGTATTTCCTATTAAAGAATAGTAAACATAAGTATGGGAACCAGAAGGTATCTTTGCAATGTCCTAATCTAAAATATCTATTAAAGAAAATAAAAGAAATTAAAGATTACAGGTAAGTAGCTCTTTAAATTTGCATATATTTTAAAATTTGAGAGTGGGAAAACATAGGTCAAGCAAAGGTAATCATTTAATTTGAAAGTATAGTACCACTACATCATTTTAATCACAAAGTTACATAAATTATGTGAGGAAATCATATATTTTAAAATTAATTATTGAACATTTGAAGGCTTTATGAGGATAAAGGGTTAAAAGTAAGTACATTGGGACGGGAAAGCTTTTTAGGATTCCTGTCTTTTCCCATACAGAATGTGGTTAGTGGTGGATGAGCAAAAGGTGATAACAGAAAAAATGCACATAAAAATAGTAATAAGTTTGCTGTTCCCAGAATGCCAGCTCTTTCACAGGTTGCAAGCCTTTTTTCTTTCAGCCAACTGTAAAATCTCTATATTCACACATTGTTAGGTTCCTTGACTTGTGCCTGCATGTCCTGGGTTGAAAATAAATGAGATGAGATTTTAAAAAAAGCAACTGGAGAATTTTAAGTCTTCTTTCTCTGCCTTGCTTTAGATTTTCTCTCCTGCCTCTCTCATCTCTTTCTTTTCAACCTTCCCTTTAGGGTGTTGCACACCCTAAATTTCCTATTTTAAAATCTAACTTCTATTATCCAAATGTTTCTACATAATCAATTCTGTAAACATTGGATGTTTACAGATATTTGTGGATCACAGTGGAGATTAGGAGAATAAAATTTATATTGACAAGCTGTACTAGGCCAACCCAAGATAAATTCTGAGACTAGAAAATTAGTTTTTGGACCCCAGATTTTCCTTGTACTATTTACTTTTCTTTTTTTTCTTGCATTTTTAATGAATCTTTTTATATTTCTTAGTTCAAAACCCTATGGCAAAAAATAAGCAGTAAATGAATATAATATGAAATAAATATTGAGTGACCAAATTCATGCTGATATATAAAGACTAAAAAAGTGAGGTGCTGCAATCTTCCCTTATCCACAAAGGACACCTTCTAAAACTCACAGTAGATGTGTGATATATTATTTTTTCCTATGTGCACATATCAATGATAAAGTTGATAAAGTTTAATCTATAAATTGGGTACAGAGATTAAAACTAATTATCAAATAGAACAGTCACAATAGTATATGTAATAGTGGTTGCTATTTTTCTCTCTCAAAGCAACTTTTTATAACTTCCTGCTTTTTTTTGGATCATGGTTGGCTGTGGGTGACTGAAACTGTTGAGAGGCTGGATAAGATTTCTCTATCTCTTTCTCACAGTATGTTATATGGGATGTGGGATGTAATGCTTTAGATTTAAAAATTCCTCTAAAATTCTGATTTGTGGAAAGTGATTAGATCGTGGAGGTGTGAGACTCTTCATCCATGGATTCATCCAAGCTCAGTACTCAATGTCCTGTTAGGAGGCGGGTCTCGTTAGAAGTGGGACCCTGGTGATGTGACCTGGATGGGTGTATTCTTGTCCTTTTCTTCTTCTCTTTCTCTTTGCTTCCTGGCTGCCATAGCTTGAATACCGTTCCCCCCACCAGTCCCTGTTTCTACATTGCAGCCAGCCAACCATGGACTGAAACTGTGAGCCAAAATAAACCCCTCCTCCTTTTAAATTGTAGGTGTTAGGTATTTTGGTCTCACTGAAAGAAAAAGACTAAGACAGGAAAGAAACCCTTGGGATTGATAAATAACCAGCAAATCTTAAGCATCAGTATGAAGCAAGCTAGAGGAGGCATGTTCTACTGGCTCATGGCTTCTCTATTTATTGGTTACACTGGCCTGATGGCATCTCTCTGGGCATACAGTACCATATCCAAGACAAATTTCTCAACCTATCAGCTACTAAAATTCTGTAAGATTTAATTTTGTCGTGTGTACTAGGAAGATTATATATATCTTTTAAAACTGAATTTTTGCTCCAAAAGGACTTGTCCTGTCCTTAACATGTAGTCTCCTATTATGATGGTCTATGGAATATCCAGAGTGGTGGGACCCAGGGAAAAGGGGAAGAAGTAGCAGTCCAGAGATGTGTGCTCCAGATTTAGTAAATATACAGACATTTATCAAGATAAGGGCAGCTCTTCTGAGCCTACCACAGACAGAACTAAGATTTCAGAAAGACTCAACCTAACTATAATGCAAAGGGAGCATAGGGATTACTCTTTTTATTAAAAAGGAGTTTCTGAATGTCTGAAAGCAAGGGATCCTCACTCCAAAACCAGGTATTTTTCTTTCAGGGAGTTCATGGCCCTCTGCCCTAAGGTCTACAGCAGCAGTGGGATAAACTGAAAAATAGATGAGCTATGGAGACAAATTGTTGCTTAAATTCAGTCATTTACCAGCTGGTAACCTTGAGAGAATTAGTTAGCTTCTTTGCTTTAACAACCTGGGTGTAAAATGCAAAGAAACTTGGTTGAAAAGGCTATTGTAAAGACAACAGAGGAATAAGAGATAGTGTTGGCACAAGATTCAAATCTTTACTCTGAACTTTACTAGTTAGATGGCCCTGAAAAATATTTAACTTTTCTGTGTTTCTATTTCCCTCTTTACAAAACGAGGCTCATAACAATGTTTTCCTCATGTGTTTCATAAGAATATTCAGTAGGAATGCTGAGAGCACTGTTCTAAAGCTTAGAACAGCTCCTGGCTATGTTAAACATTCAGTAATAGCTAACTCCTTTCACTTCTGCCTTGGATCACAGTTCTGATTGCTAAGCCTCCCACTGAAGTATTTGAACTGACTAAACCTATTGGTCAAGAAAGCCTAAAGTATATGACCTTTAGGGCCTAAAACAATCTTAGACCCCATAGAATGTTTCAACACAACATTTATTGCTGATGGAAAAATGTTTATTTTTATATTTATGCCTTTTTAGACTAAAGATCAAAAAAAGGAGGTATTTGTCTTAAACAGAAGCGTGAGGCCAGAAAGAACCTATCCAAATCTCAGCTCTGGCTTTCCTATTTTCTTGTTAGAGATGTCCTAAAACTTTGTGCTCAGAATATAAGAAAGAAATCATTAGAAACACTCCGTGTTAATGGTGCTTATAAATGAAGTAACTACTTGCAGCCATTTCAAGTATAATCAATAAGCCAGGCCTTGGATACCACAGTGTGGCAAAATCAGGTATTACAGAGAACACTGACATCTTGTAAGGAGAAAGAATTGGACATTGAACTTGGTGGAAAATTTTGTCTTGAGAATTATGTTTAAAAAAAAAAACACAACAACTTATAGATCCTGCTAATTAAATTGTCACTGACCTACATCTTTAACACGGCATTATCTTGTCCTCTGACAGTAAACCCCTAAAGAGGAAGTTACTCATTTAGAAAGAGTCAGAAAGGATAGGAATAATTGGCAATTCAATGCTAGAGAAACTTATCATTTGGTTATTTAATGTTTTCTATATTAAAAAAGGAAATGTGTAGCTAAAATCTGTACTGTGAACATGTTTTAACTACTTAAAAAACCACTAAGTAAAAAACAACTGAAAATAAAGGCCAATTTGATTTTTAATTGAAAAAGCATTACATCTAAGTTTTCTGCAGGATTTTATTCTTTTTATCTTAAAAGTGATTATCACCAAAATTTGTTTGAAAATGATGCAGTTCTGACTTTAAAAATTCTTTCGTATCTCAGCTAATCATACTGGCTGTAGAAATATCCAGATTAACTGGACAGAAAAATAGATAGCTACCCAATGTTACCAAAGAATTTGAAGTTAAAAAGTCTGAAACTTTTTTTTTTTCTGGTACTGGGGGTTGAACTCACAACCTTGCACTTGCCAGGCAGGTGTTTATGCCACCAAGCTAAATCCCCAGCTTTCTTCTGTGAAACTTTAAATCTCTCTTGTATCGGCTTATCCTTCACTCAGCACAAAAATACTGCATAAAATATTTTTTTACATTAAACCAGTATTTGATCTCTAAAATACATACAAATATGTGATTAGGCCAATGTTTATCTCACCTATGAATATACTGCTCATATGTCCTCATATTTACATAATAATCTTTCTTTTCTTTCATTTTTTTTGTTTATAAAATTAATACTTATAAATTTTTAAATGTTATTGATATTTGAAGGTCCTTTATAACCCTAAGCTCTAGAAATTCCCCATAATTTCTGGGGATGTCTTTCTTAATTTTTTTCTCTTTAAAAGACAGGATCAAATTGTATGTAATATTTAAAATATATTCTTTTTATTTTGGTCATCATTTCCATGTCTATTTCATTGCTGTTTAATACTATAACCCACAGCATGGAAAAAAATCATAATTTACTTCACCAGTTTGCAGATGATGACTGTAATATATCTAAAGAACTTTGGAGCTTACCTTCCACAGTAGTAATATGAGCAGCATTAACAGCAGTAATCCAGCAAAGGCACTCAAGAGGATAACCCATAATGGCACTCTTCCTGGTAACCCATCTTTGGATATTTGAATAGCAAGCTGAAAATTATTAAACAAACTGTTAACATAGATAAACACCTACTAGAACTCCTAGAATATTAAATTCTTGCAGGTCATAGTTTGTTTACCAAACAATGTACTTAATCTCAGTCCTACATACAGAAAAAATATTGAATTTACATTGAAAAATGCTCTTCATCTATTATAAATCCCTAACTATATCAAAGTTATTATTATTAAGAAAGTATTAAGAACTTTTGTCTTTTATAACTTTATACACAGAGAACTGGTAATGAGTCAGAATGCTTCTGAGTATGAGTAAATTTCTGTTTAACTAATGGAAACCAAAGTATTGTATGTTTTGAAGAGTTATTAACAGACAAATATATTATCATAACAGCACTGAAAGCTGGAAGAACATAGGCTGTGAAAGAAAAACCTGAGTAGGTATTCTTATTCTAGTTCTAATAACATAATATGATATAATTCTAATTATAGTAAAGTACAACTTTTATTGAACAAAATGCACAAATATGGAGCTTGCATATATTTATCCATTCACCCTAATGTGTTTTTCTATTTCATTATATTGTCTCTTCCAGTTGATTTATCTCTCTCACATATCATTTAGGTCCTGCCTAAAGTCAAATAGACAGTTTCCAGTGCTCCAACTACTGAAGATTTATAGTGAGGCACGCAATCAATGAAACTTGTCTGGTCTGTGTCCCATTCCTTAGATATCTTTTTAGAAAAATTAACAGTATGTTGAGTTTCTGTATCTACCTTTACTATGAAATACTTCAATTTCTCAACCTAGAGGGAAAACTAGGGTTAGAAAGGAAACTAACAGGGGACAAACTTGCATATAATATATCTTAATCAAACCCCCTCAAATCACTCCAATGAGGTCAATGCTGCTAGACTGGAATATAGATATATACAGAATCAGACCATTAACACAGATTGTAAAAACTTTAAAATGATTGTCTGAATTTAAACATGGAAACTGAGTCTAGATAAGATCAGTGACTTCCCCAACATCCCACAATTATGAAATGATCACTTTGGAGTAAATTTATCAATATAGATGTAATTTTTCCTTTAGGATGAAATGTAAAATAAATATCTCCAAGAGAATTTTAAATTAACATTTTAGGAAAAATAAAGCTAATTTAAAAATTTTAACATAACATATTTAAGAATCAAATAGATTTTCTTCCAATATAATAAATACAGTATTTTTCAAATTTTAGTGAAATATTGACTTCTTTGGGAGTGGAATGAGTTTGGATTATACATTGATTATACTAAGTATTTTTTATGAAGTGGAAATCATAAAATGCACGCACTTTTCTTTTTCATAAGGGAATATGCTTACCAGAGATCATTGACATTGGAATAATTTGAAATAGACAATTTTACCAGAACACATGAATGGCAGCAAGGTTCTAAATAGAATTTGAATGGAACTTGACTCGTGGGGTGTTGTTTACCTTCGGGGATATTTAAATTCTCCCATGACAAGGAAGAATCATGCTAAAGTTTTTGTATCCATACCAAATACTTGGCATCATTTCATAGAAGTTAAAGGTTAAAAACCTCAAGTTTGTATTTTTAACTAGAACTCAGTCTAACTCTTAGGTATTATAGTTTACTACCTCATTTTTGTCTCAAACTTCCAAATGACTAGATGAAGAAAACTTTAAAAAATTCACACATATTTCTGGAAATATGAAGGCATTTTTTGTAAAGAAATGTTTTACCAGGTCTGTTCTACAGATATCAGCCCCATTTTATAATGTCAATTTTTAAGAAGGAAAATTACAAATGCATCACTTGCTATTAATGTAAAATTAAAAATATCTACTTGCAGTCAAACATGGCATGTTAATTGTAAATATGATTTTCCTAGTTTCATAGGGAGAAGAACAGTAGAGTCACATTTGAAGGTAATGAAGTATAAACCAAATAGTATCTCTCACTTACTGAGAGCAGTACCAGTCACAGCTTACAGGAATACAAACAATTATTAAAAATTATGTCACAAAATTTGGAGTAAAATGCAGAATGTTTTCAAAGCTTAGAGCTTACCTCTCTTTTTTGGTTGCTACTACTTAAAATCAGTGATGAATTTTCACTTTGAAGCTCTCCCCTTATTGTAAGATTTAAGCTTGAAAAATGTGTCTGGAAAACAGATAGGATTTGTTTTAATATATTATGCTATTAAAATGCGAGCTAGTCATGTTTAGGTATACAGTTACTAAGACTAAAATTTTCCTGAGATTAAAAACACTGGCTTTGTTAACTTCCAAACAGAGCTGATAGTATCTAATGATGACTAGGTACACATTCTCCTTCTTGGACTCTGCAAATGTTTGCTTAGATTCTTGTCACTTAGTGAAAATAATTTTATAAAGTATTTCCAATATGATTTTTTTTCTTAGAGAAATAAACCTCAAGTTCTGTATACCGTTAATGTAGGAGGAAATAACTTCATCAATGTAACATTAAATAGCTATACCGGGTCCATATAGGCACTTATTTAAGACTAATCATAAAATTACCACTATTCAAGAATGTGTTACTCAGAATAGCAATTTAATACGATAAATCCTGAAAATGGTTTCGTAGCATTAATTAAATACTTTTTTTAAAAAATGAAAAATCTAAAGGACTTTAAATAAAAAAAAACTAAAGGACTAAGAATATAGCACCAGCCTAACATGTACAAGGCAATGAGTTTAATCCCCAACACACACACACAAACACACACACACACACATATACACACACACACCCCAACACCAGGAAGGAAATAGAATTCTTTTTTTAAATCTTTTTTTTTATTTTAAAGAGAAAAAAACCCAATAAAATAAACATACAGAATTTCAAAAACAAGATAATAGGAAATTGACAGTGATTAATATACTGCATATTGTTATCTTCAAAGTAGTTGCTCAGATTATAAGATATAGGCATGCATAATTAACCAAACAATATAAGTTCAATATAACAATATAAATACAAACCACTTTTCAATGAACTAAGAGAAATCAATAGTATAATCCTTTTAGATATCTTTTGTGTGCGTATATATATATATATATTTTTTTTTCTTCCTTCTTTTATCCTTTTACCATTCCCAGTTGTTCTTTACTTTTGAGATGCTTGTTTCCCTTTCCCAATATCTATTGTAGATTTGGGTCTTACTTACTTTTTCAGTTTCTTATACTAGGGAAACAATATGATGTTTACATGTGGGTCTGGTGTATTTCACTTATGAGTATGGACTGTAATTGCATCCATTTACCTATAAACCCTCGATTTTATCCTTCTTTATAGCTGAGTAGCACTCCATTATATAAAAATACTACATCTTTTTAATCTACTTCTCAGTCGATGGACATTGGGGTTGTTTTCAAGATTTAGCTATTACAAATTGTGCTGCTATAAACATGGGTGCACATATATCCCTGTGGTATGATGTTTTTCATCTAGGAGAATACCCAGAAGGGGAATAGCTAGATTAAATGGAAACTCTAAACCTAGTTTTTTGAGGAGGTTCCACATTGATTTCCATAGTGGTTGTACCAGTCTACATTCCCACTAACAATGGAGAAGGGTTCCTTTCCCCCACAGGCCCTCCAGCATTTGTTATTGGTTGATTTCTTGATGGTAGCTGTTCTTTCTGGAGTGGGATGGAATCTCAGTGTTGTCTTAATTTGATTGCTCAAATAACCAATGATGCTGAACACTTTCTCTATATTTATTTGCCATTTGTATTTCTCAAATGCCTGACTTTGGATTGGGTCTTTGAATTTGGAGGGGTCTGAGTTTTTCAACTCTCTTTATGTTCTAGATAGAAGTCCTTTGTCTTAGGGATAGTTGGCTAAATGTTTTCTACACTCTGTAGATTTTCTTTTCACTCCGTTGGTGATTTTTTTTTTGAGGTGCAAAATCTTTTTAATAAGATGAGATCCAAGTTGTTGATTCTGCTAAGTATTTACCATGCAGCTTGATTTTTGTTCATGAACACTCTGCCTACTCCTATGTATTCAAGATTTCTATCCATTTTCTGTTCCACTAGACTTAGTGTTTTTGTTTTACTATTTAGATCCTTGACCCATTTTGACTTTAGTGTAGTGCATGGTGATAGACATGGGTCTAGTTTTAGTCTTCAGCATGTGGAAACCAGTTTTTTCAGCACCATTTTATTAAAGAGGCTGTTTCTTCCAGTGAATATTCTTGGCCCCTTTGTCAAAGATAAGGTGGCTGAGTGAGTTGTAGTTGTGTCTAATTCTTCTAATTTGTTCCATTGGTCCTCAGGTCTGGTTTTTTTTTTTTTAAGTATCATGCTGATTTTATCACAGTAGCTTCATAATGTAATTTCAAGTCAGGGATTGTGATGCTTCCTCCTTGCCTTTATTGCTCAGGAGTGTCTTTGCTATTTTAGATCTCTTCTGTTTCCAAATAAATTTTAGAAATGTTTTCTCTATATTTGTGAGGTCTGCTAAAAGTATTTTTATTGGGATTGCATTAATTTGTATAACAGTTTCGGGGCTATGGCCATTTTTACAATGTTGGTTCTTCCTATCCACACACAAAGGATACTTTCCCATTTTCTGATATTCTCTTTGATCTCTTTTTTTTTAGTGTACTTTAATTTTCAATGTATAGATCTTTTACTTCTTTTGGTAGATTAATTTTTAAGTATTTCTTTTTTTTTTTTTTTTTGGTGCTACTATAAAGGGTGTGGTTTCCCTAACTTTTCTCTCAGTCAGTTGTGTTTGTGTTGTTGTTTGTGTGCAGGAATGCTATTGATTTTTGAGTGTTGATTTTATATCCAGCTATGCTATTGAATGTTTATAAATTCTAAAAGTCTTATGTGGAGTTTTTGAGGTCTTCTATGTAGAATATCATATCATCTGTAAATACTGATAGTTTAAGTTCTTCCTTTCCTTATTCTTATTTCTTTTGTTTCTTTCTCTTGTCTAATTCCTCTGGCTAATTTTTCCAGAACTCTACTGAATAGGAATGGTGATAGTGGACATCATTGTCTTGTTCCTGATTTTAGATTGAAAGATTTCAGTTTTTGTACATTTAGTATGATGCTGGCTATGGTTTGTCATAGATAGCTTTTATCAGCTTGAGATAAAGACCATCTATTCCAATTTTCTGTAGGGTTTTTATCATGAATGAGTGTTGGACTTTATCAAAAGCTTTTTCTGTACCTATTGAGAGATGATCATGTGATTTTTGTCTTTGGCTTTGTTGATATTATATATATTGTTTTGCATATATATAAACATCCCTGCATTCCTGGGATGAATTCCACTTGATCATGGTGTATAATCTTTTTAAAAGATTTACTGCATTCTGCTTGCTAATATTTTATTGAGGATTTTTGCATCAATGTTAATTAGGCAGACTCATCTGTAGTTCTTTTTGGTTGGGTCTTTCTCTGGTATTGGTATGAGGGTAATACTTACCTCCAGGAATGAGTTAGGGAGAAATGCTTCCCTTTCAACTTCACTAAGGAATTTAAGGAGTATTGGTGTTAAATCTTCTCTACACATCTTATAGAATTCAGCTGTGAATCCATCAGGGCCCAGGCTTTCCTTTGTTGGTAAGTTTTTAATTACATTTTCAGTTTCATTAACTGATATTGGGTTATTCAATAGTTTTATAACTTCTTGATTCAGCTTTGGTAATTCCTATGTTTCTAGGAGTTTGTCCATTTCTTCTGTGCTTTCTATCTTATGTGAGTAAAGATTTTCAAAGTAGGTGTTGTGAACTTTTGAGTTTCCACAGAATCTGTAATGATACCATCCTTTTCATTCCTTATTGCATGAAATTGAGTTATTTCCTTCTTTTTTTTTTGATAAGGTTGGCTAAGAATTTATCAATTTTGTTTATTCTTTCAAAGAACTAACTCTTCAATTCATTAATTCTTTGTATTATTTTCTTAGTGTCAGTTACATTAATTTCTGCTCTGATCTTTATAATTTCCTCCCTTGTATGAGTTTTTGGCTTGACTTGCTCTTTTTCTAGAAACTTAAGGTATAGCATTAAGTTATTTGTGCTCCTTCTGTTCTCCTGATGTGAGAATTCACTGCCTGTAAGTTTCCCTCTTAGGATTGCTTTCATCACTTTCCATAGGTTTCTGTAAGGTGTATTTGCATTTTCATTTGATTGTAGATATTGTTTAACTTCTTTAAGTTTGTCTATGACTAATTAGTTGTTTAGAAAGGTGTTATTTAATTTCCATATATTTATAGAGTTTTTTCAGTTTCTTCTGTTATTAATTTCTAATTTTATTGCACTAAGGTCAGATAATATGCTTGGGATAATTTCATTTCTTTTGCATTTACTTAAGCATATTCTATGGGCTAGTATATGGTCTGTTTTAGAGAATCGTATTTTAGAGAACAGCTGCAACTGACAAGAATGTGCATTCTGATCTTGTTGGGTGGAACACTGCAAACATCTACTAATTCTATTTGTTCACATATTTGGTTCAATTCTGTTATTTCTCTGCTGATTTTTTGATTTGTTGACCTGGTTCTTTGTGACAATGGGTCATTAAGGTCCCCCATTACAACTGGGGACTGCTTATATTTTACTTATAATTACTGCTTATATTTTTTCATGTCTATTAATATTTGTCTTATATAATTGGGTTCTCCTGTATTTGGTGCATAAATATTTATGATTATTATTTCTTCTTCTTGACTTTTTCCCCAAATAAGTATATAGTGAGCTTCTTTATCTTTTTTGATCATTCTTGGTTTGAAGTTCACATTGTCTGCAAACAGAATAGCTACTTAGTCTTGCTTTTTTTCTGGATTCTATCACATGGAGTATTGGTGTCCATCCTTTGACTTTTAGTCTATTAATTTCATATTTTTTAAAGTAAATATGTTTCTTTTATATGGCATATTGTTGGATCTTATTTCTTGATCCATTCTGCCAGTCTGTTTCTTTTGACTGGTGAACTGAAGCCATTTTCATTGATGCTAATAATGGATATCTGTTCGCTTGTATTTGTAATGTTATTTTTCTGCTGTTTTTTCCTTATGTTTACCCTCGTTTAATTGCTTGTCCTGCTTGGTAGTTTATTTCTGTTGTTGCTGGAACTTTGGTCAATTTTGTCTCTGTCTAAAATACCTTTTGGTACCCTTTATAGGGTTGGTGTAGTAGTAATGAATTTCTTCTGTTGTTCTTTGCCATGGATTATCTTATTTCTCCTTTAATTTTGAAACATAGTTTTATAGGGCATGTCAGTTTGGGTTGGAAGGTATTTTCTTTCAGGACTTGAAATACTTCACTCCAAGTTCTTCTTAACTTGATGGTTTATGTTGAAAAGTCTGTCATGATTCTGATAAGCTTTCTTTTATAGGTGATCTGTTTCTTTTTTCTAATTGCTTTTAGTATTCTGTTCTTGTGCTGAGTTTCTTGGATCTTGATTATTATATGCCTGGGTATAGATTTATTTTGGTTAAGGCTAATTGGGGTTCTATATACCTCACTTATCTGTATGTCACGTTCATTTCCCATGGTTGGGAAATTTTCTGCTATTACTTCTGCAAATAGTTTTTTTTTTTTATGTCATTAATGTTGGCTTCTGCTCTTTTATTGACACTAATTATTCCCATATTTTTTCTTTGCATCATCTTGTAGCTGTTGAATTGTTGTTTCCCAATCATCTTTTACTTTCAAAAGACCTTTCCTAATTGCTAGCTGCAATTCTGTCTTCAACATCTGAAAGTCTATCTTCAGTTTCATTCAAGTGGTTTTACCAGCTTTCAATGAAATTTTTGATTTCCTGGATATGTGAATCCATTTCATGCATTGTATTTCTTTCCTGTACTGATCATTTAAGATTTCTATCCTCTTCCTATCATCATCATCTTTTATTTGTTTATTTTTTTTGCACTCAGAAAGGTGCTTATATTGCTGAGTCAAATCCCCAGCCCCTTTCATCTATTTTCTTATCTGCTCTATATTTGCTGAGTATTTCCTATAAAAAATGTTGACTTTTTTTTTTACCTGAGAGATTATTTCTGATCTGATTTTTCTCTATATCCTCATGCATTTGTTTCTTTACTTCAATTGCTATCATTTCAGAAATTTCAGGTGTGTGTCTTTCATTTTCTTCTATGTTGATATCTCCTGCACTTGTTCTGGGAGGGCTGGAGATCTGAGATTGCATTTTGCTTCTTCATCTTGTCATTTTCTATTTCAAAAAATTTTTTTATTTTGTTTCCTGTGAAGATCCTCATGAGTTTTTGTACTGGGTAGCAGTATCACTAGTATCACTGCCTCTCTAGGAAAAGTCTGTTCTTTAGGAATATTTTCTGTCAATTCTGGATTCTTCCTGAGCTGGTTGCTGGTCCTGTGAAGGCCTCAGTCACCTGTTGCCTTGTATTGTTATTGTTATTTCATAGATTTCACACCACTAGTTTCCCCTGTCCATTCAGTGTGCCTTAGTTGGGACTGTGTCAACTACTGTGTCACTGGCATTCCTTGTGGTCTTTGGGCCTTTCCAAGTGGTTCACCTCACTCCTGGAAGTAGCAAGGGAAGAGGTTGCCCTCCTTAGGTACACTTTACCTAAATTGCCACAAAGGTGGGGCAGTGATAGGAGTGGCCATTGCCTCTGGTTCATTCATCTGGGTTCCCAAGATGGCAGGGTGAAGATGGGAGTCAACTAAATACTTCTTAAGAGAGAAACAATACAAAATCCCTTAGATTTTAAAGTAGTCTGCTGATAGACACAGTTGACTTTGTCTTTCAAAATGTATTTACATAGTGTAAAATTTTAATAAATATATGTATTTATGATAGTTATACCAATTTCTATTAGTTCATTGAAAAGAAAGGTTTGTGCCTATACTGCTTGATCACTTTTTCATGACTTTATCTTCAAATATGAGCAACTACTTTGAAGATAATAATACACACTGTTTTAACAATTATTACTCTCCTACAAGATTGTTTTGAAATTGTTTTATTGTTTTTTCTCTTTAAAATAAACAAAAGTTCAACATTACACAAGTTCACCTAGATGCCTGCTGTCTCCTGTGTTAGTAGTGCCAAAGATTGTTGCTCTGTAATTCCTCATTCCTTCACTGGGTTCTAAATTATTAAGATAACGACAAGCTTTGGTCCTGCAGAATTATTCCTCTCAACAAAAAAGAGTAAGAGAGATCTCATAATATATATTTTTAGAAGGAGATCTTGGAGACAACTTAGGAATTAATAGGGAAGATGAAACCCACACAGCGTGTTAGGTAGAGTTGGTGCTTAGACTACACCCTGATTTCCAACCTTGCCATGGCAGGTGCTGTACTTCACACATCCATACCAAGCAGTAAACAAACATTTGTGATTTGATTCGATAACTGCAAAGAACAACAATGCAGGCACTTACTTTTATAAAAGTTGGTTTCCACAAGATGAGTGAAACATTTACTTGGCTCATGTCAGAAGGAAGGAGATTACACGTGATGGTAGCAAATTTACATGTACTGCAGTCCTGTTTGAATGTCCAGAGGTAATATTAGTAGCCTTGCTATTTAACAAAAATACTACATTAAAATACTTTAGATTGTTATTTTCAGGTTGATGTTGAACTTATTCTAATTTTAAAGCATGAGGTAAAATAGCACTTAATTTACCGGAAGTGTGCCTCGTTTCAGATGTTCAGATTTTGATATATTCATTTTCTTTCCAGAATTGATACCAAAAGGATCTTCCAGGCTATGAGGTCTGCAGTTTGCATTCTAAGAAGTAAAAATTATTTTTATTAGACAATACCAAAGGGAAAAATGAATTGGTATAGTAACATAAAGAATCTGTGAGTGATAACCATTGCCATTAAAGATGTCTTTGTAACAGAAGAGGTTGTTAAGTACCATCCATATATTCCTATCCTCAGAAAATAATTAGCATTACCATGGCAGTTTTGAATTATAATTGATTCCAGTCAGGTTGTAACAGAAGCAAAGCATGCTAGTAGAACTTATTATTTAATGAGTAATGTGCTCATTAATTTGTTTTCTTCAGTGAATAGTTTGTAAATGTCAGTAACACAGGTTGAGAAAAATTTAAAACTCAATTGAGGAAAAATAACATTGTTCTTTTGTGCAATGGTCCATGTGTTGACTTATGAAATAGAACTGAAAAGAACTTTTGTCTAGGTCTGTATATTTATCCTATAATACTTTTGAGTCCCTGAATACCAAAGATAAGATTCTTAGTATATGAGGGAGGAAGAGCTAAGCAGTACCCATGTAAATGCTAAAAAGCCATTATCATAACAAACAAAGCTTGATTTTGGATTGTTTCTCTAGACTTGATCTAATTCAAATATTGTATCTTGGATAAAATGAAATAAGGATAAAAATTCATAAGATAATATGAAAATTAAAATCTTTCTATTCCTAGATTCTGTGTTTTAGAATTAGAGGGAAATTTCAGTTTATTTTTTTCCTATCTTAGAAAAACAATGATTATGAACCAGCAAATGTTGCTGCTTCTTCCTGATTTTGAAAGCAATTTTTAAAATGTGTGAAAAGAAGACAGATTTTTCAAATACTGAAGTCATGCATGAATTAATGCTGTGAATTTTCATGTGTTTGACACTAACCAATAATAATTAATCATCATATATTCAGTGCTAAAGACACAAATGGGGTTAAATATTTCTGTTGTTTGGAATAAGTGCATAAAAATATTTATTACTTTATGCATAGTTGTGTATGTTTAAGAATGCCTGAGAAATGTTTTTAGAGAGTTATTTGAGCACTTAAAGCAAATTAAAAAGTATAACATATATTTCAGGCATAGAGAAACAATTATCTAAAATCTACTGTAGTTGATTAATAATCTAAAGATGATATGCCCAAATTCTTAATGCCCTCAACTTATAAATGTGATCTTATTTGGAAATAAGAGTCTTGGAAGATAAAATTAAATTTAAAAATTCTCTGAATTTGAGTGGATCCCAAATGCAATAAGTAAGAAGAAAAACAAATACAGATAGGAAAGGAGAACACAGGGAAGACAGCCATTGAAAACCAGAGACTGAAGTTCGGTGGTCAAAAGCCAAGGAGCACCAAGATGTCAGGCAGCTGCCAAAAGCTAGGAGAGAAACTATGGTGTCCTGAAGAAACTGACATTGACTTTGGGTTTCTGGCCTTCAAAACTATGAAAGAATAAGCTTTTGTTATTTCTTAGTTACCAAATTTCGGTACGTGTTTTACATTTGCTTCAGAGAACTAACTACTGCATCTACTAAACAACTAGTGAAAATTATTATTGTTTTTTAATTGTATAAATGTTATATTACTTCAAACTCTTTAACATTAGTGGCATGCAGAGGAAAAAGCTCAAAGGCAAAGTGCAGAGGTAATACTAAAGATATAATTCTAAGGCACACATGACTTACATCAGAAGATGACCATCCATTTGGGTACAGAACAGGAAAATCATCTGATGTCAAATTGGGGAATGAAATTGAGAGTTTAAGCTCTGGCATTGGAAAATGTCCTCTTTTTTTAATCTATAAGAAAAAAAT
>PVJX010016148.1:0-41009 GCA_004027295.1 Dolichotis patagonum
TACAACTACAACTACAAACACACTCAACCACCTTATCTTTGATAAAGTGGCCAAACACATTCACCAGAAGAACAATAGTCTCTTTAATGCATGGTGCTGCCAAAATTGGCTCTCCATATGCCAAAAACTGAAACTAGACCCATGCCTATCACCATGTACTAAACTAAAGGCTAAATGGATCAAAGATCTAAATATTAAAACAGAAACACTAAATCTGTTGGAACATGAAGTAGGTAAAAATCTTGAAGACATAGGGGTAGGTAGAGAATTCATGAGCAAGAATCAAACCAAACGGGAAATACTTACCAGAATCAATAACTCAGATCATGTCTTATTAAAGAGTTTCTGCATGTCAAAAGAAATCTCCAGCATAGTGAAAAGAAAACCCACAAATTGGGAAAAAAATCTTAGTAAATTGTCCCTCAGACAAAGAACTTCTGTCTAGAACTATAAAGCATTAAATAAAATCAGATCCCCATAATTCAAAGACCCAATCCAAAAATGGGCATCCCAAGATGAATACACAGTTCTCAGATGAAGAAATATGAATGGCCAATAAATACATGAAAAAATGTTCAGCATCATTAGTCGTTAGGGAAATGCAAATTAAAGCACACTGAGATTCCATCTCACTCCAAAAAGAATGGCCAGGATAAAGAAAACTACCAACAACAAATGCTGGAGAGGCTGTGGGAAAAAGGAACTCTTCTGCACTGTTGATGGGAGTGTAGACTGGTGCAGCCACTGTGGAGGTCAACCTGGAGATTCCTCAAAAAGCTGGGATTGGAAGTCCCATTTGACCCAGCTATTCCTCTTCTAGGCATATTCTCAGAACTGAAAACATCATATCACAGTGACATATGTGCACCAATGTTTAGCAGCACAATTTGTAATAGCCAGATCTTGGAAACAACCTAAGTGCCCATCAACTGAGGAACGGATAAAAAAGTTGTAGTATTTTTATACAATGGAGTACTACTCAGCTATAAAGAATGATCACATTGAGATATTTATAAATAAATGGATGTAACTTGAGACCATACTCATAAGTGAAATAAATCAAACTCACATGTATAAATACCATATAGTCTCCCTAGTGTAAGAAATGATGAGTACATAAGATTTTATGGTGCTCATGGTTCCCCATTACATTGCTTTGAAGTTTTATAATGTTTTTGTTCATTGGTTGTAATGGTTTTATTTTGTTTTGTTTGATTTTATTATTGTGATTATATGAGCAGCTATTTTGAAGAAAACAAGACATTATGGCAGCCATTGCTGATTTAATATCATCTTGCTTTGAAGTCCTACCATGCTTTTGTTCTATTTCCATTGGTTTTATCATATTGTATGTTATTGGATTTTAATATGTGTCACTATAAACAAATTTTTTAAGGAAAATGAGATCTTATAGTAGCCATTGTTCATTTTCTGTTATTTGGTTTTGAAGTCCTGCAATGCTTTCATTCTCTCAAATGGTTTTCTACTATTTTGTTATGTTTGATATTATTGTGTGTGAAGGTATGCTCAACTATTTCAAAGAAAAGAGACATTATGGTAACTATTGTTAATACTGGTTGTTTTGTGAAGTGTTGTGTTGTTTACATTGTTCTGTTCTGATTTGCTTTGTTCTGTTCTCTTTTATTTTATTCTCTTTAAAATAAAATAAAAAATAAAATTATGAAAAAATCAGATTAACATTTGATTAGTCATGATTGAAGAAAGAACTAAAGAGTAACATGTAGATCAGGTTAGGTCATAGGGTCATAGCAAAAATCCACAGCAGTGTGTGTTGATGTCCAGGTGGCTACCCAGAAAACTGAAGATATAATTCGCAGCATAAATGTGCCTCCTATTACCAGTGGTGGCTGTCCATCTGGAAAGGCGAAGAGAATATCCATAGAAAAAGTGGCTCCATGTGTGCTAACTTTCTTCTATGCTTCTTAAATTGTGCTGTTTGAAGCTGAATAGAAAGCATGAAATAAAATAGCAGAGTCTTTAAAATATAGGCTCTAATAAAGTGATAGACTTTAAAAATGTTTAGTAGATTCTGGATGGAATACAGCACTGGTTGGGACACTCTGATATGCAGTGTCTTGCTGAAGTGATGCATTTAGGGGAAGTTCAACCCACACTTTTTAGCTTCCATTCCACGCTGAAGTCAGGGGCTGCTGGTGTGCATTCTGTGTGGTCTGTCATGGATCACTTTGCAGTGTGTACACGTTTCCTTCTTTTAGTTTTTAGTTATTAGTTATTAAAGGTTCTACTTATGTTTTCTTTGTACCATCTAATCTTGTGAGTGATTTTACTGAATTCTCCTGAGCATCACCTTGAATCATCTTCTGTCCTGTGCTTGCACTGCTGGTTGACTGTTAGATGGGAGACCTAGTCTGTTTGTAGCAGTACCTCCTCCCTTATGTTGCTCCTTTTCCTTGGCTCCTGCACTCTCTGCTCATAGCTTTTCTGACTCAGAACCACTAGGGGGAGGTGTTTCTAGTTTATCATACAAGTTAGGTAGGTTAATACAACATGGTGGGTTAATACTACAGCCATTAATAGTTGTGTGTTTTAAAAAATATTTTTTAAAGCAACTATGAATTTATTTAAAAATTGAGGCAAAGTATAGATTTCCCATTTGCCCTCTGTCCTCCCCAGTCAATTCCGCTGTCAGTATTTTACTTTGTTAGAGTTGGTGATCCAATATTGGTAACATTGTTATTAACTAAGTCCATAGTTAGCGTCTGGGTTCATTCTCTGTGCTGTGTGCCCATAAAATTTTTTGCATTGTACAATGGCATGTATCCACCTGTATAATGTCATACAAAATAGTTTATTGCCCTAAAAGTCCCCCTTTTCTTCTTCTTTTTGTCTTCTTTTTTTCCTGAACCTCTGGCAACCATAGATTTTATGTCTTCATATTTCTGTTTTTCCAGATGTTATCTAGCTAGAATCCAACACTATGCAACTTTTTTATGATTGGCTTCTTTCATTTACCAGGCACTTTAGTGTCCTTCATATCTCTTTATAGCTGGACAACTCATTTCTCTTTATCAGTGAATAATAGTTCTGTTGTCTGAATATACTGAAAATAAAAGGGCCAGGAGTTTAGCTCAGCGGCTTAAGTGCCTGCCTGGCAAGCACAAGGTCATGAGTTCGATCCCCAGTACCAAAAATAAGAGAGAGAGAGAAAAAAGAAAATAAACAAAATGAATTTCTATAGTGATTTGGAGATGGCAGAGCATCTTTATGGATAATTTATTTTGAATGTCATACTGATCTTGCCTGTTATGTATGATGGGACTTTTACTCCTGTAATTACAGATAGGAAAAGTAAGGCTCCAGGTTTTTTTGATAGTTGTTATCAAGGAAACCACTTCATGACATTTAAAATTATTATTATTAATGGCAAAATATTTATGAGAGATTGAATCCTAATTTACTCTCACCTGGAATGAAAAACTTCACAGTTCATACATATATTATTCAGATTCTGCAAATCTTTAACTCCTATTAAATCTTTAATCACATGAACAACTTAACATGGAGAATGTATTTCATGGGTGCACATTTAGATTTGTTTCAGACTGATGGAACCCAAAACAGACAGGAAGAGATGTTATTAACCAGATTCATAATTTCCCTTTCCAGGGATCAATTGTTTACTCCCTTAAAATCCTGATGAACTGTAATGGTCTAGGCCATAAATTTAAATCAGATTAAATCCTACTTTTTAGATAGATGGAGCAAGGTCTGTTTTAGTAATTACTTTCACCAATTCCATTTTCCACTCAGATATAGCAAAATTAAACAGGAACAAGGGAAGAGGAGGGGAAAGAAAGGGAGGAGAAACAAAAGAGAATAGAAGAAAAAAATGGAAACATGGCTTTGTAAATAAGGAAGAGAAGAAGGGTTGAAGGGAGGAGTGGGGAATGGGAAAAAAAGAACTAAGGTATATTATATACAGGTTCCAATTCCCTGTAATGAGTGTGATCACCGTGTGTATCAAAAGTGTACTGGAAGACAATCAACCCTTCTGGTAAGCCATGCAAGCAAGCCATGCCGGCCCAGGAAGCCAGAAGCTAGACAAGCCTCCCTTGAGACTACCCGTGCACTGGCTGAGAATGAAGACGCCTCCCCACAAGCAACCCACAGGTTCAGAGGCCAGGTTGCAAGGATAGCAACTGAGGTACAAAAAGTAACTGAATGCTTGTATTGTTTGGTTGACTTTTCAGGACTGGGGCCGGCGCTCTGAGCATCTGTTGGGAAGATGATAGTATACAATATAACAAATATGGGGGATTTTCTTCTGTCTTGTTTTTGAAATCCAGTATTGTTCTCATTGTTTTGTTTTGTTCCAATTTATTGTTTGCTTTATTCAATGTTCTATTTTGATTGGTTTTATTCTGTTTGATTTGCTTTGATTTTGCTATGTCTGATGGAATGGATATTGCATCCATTATGAGGATAACTAGATATACTATGGTAGCCATTGTTGATTTCTTATTTATCCTGCTTTGAAGTTCTGTACTAATTTCACTGATTTGTTTTGAGTGACTTTATTCTGTCTTGTTTTGTTGAGCTTTATTATCTTCAAAATAAAAAAGTGTACCAATAAAATTAGTTTAAAATACCCACAACTGAGGAATGGATAAAAATGATGTGGTATTTTCTTTTTTCTTTTTTTTTTTGATGTGGCATTTTCATATAATAGAATACTACTCAACCATAAAGAATGATAAATTTAGGCTTATGTAGGTAAATGAATGCAATTAGAAACCATGCTTATAAGTGAAATAAATCAGACTTGCATGTATAAACACCATATTGTCTCACTAGTGTAAGAAATTTAAAGAGTAAATACAAAAGTTACAATAGATACAATCAAAGGGAAAGAAATTACTCAAAGGGAAATTTTATTGTTTGTTCAGTCTTGCATGCTTCTATTTGGTAGCCTGAGCAATTACTTTGAGGATAACAATATACAATATAACACCCATTGTTAAATTCCTATCATTTTGGTTTGAAATCTTATATTGCCATTGTGTTTTTTGTTGCCATCATTTTGTTTTTGTTTTTTAATTGACTGTCTGCTTCTTGATTTTTCTGTCTTTTCTCTTTAAAATAGAAAAAAAAACAGTTTAAGAAATTAAACATTAAATGCCATAATCACTAGCTTTGACTTGTAAAGCAGGTTGAAGACAGGTGATAAGTTATAATTATTTATTTTCACTGTGTGTTGTAAATGTTTGAAAATAACTTGCTTATTGTAGAGAGCTGTTGAAGCTAGAAATTGACTACACCTGCGGGAGCTGGCCAGCCAGGTCTAAGAACAAAGACCACAGAGGTAAGCTGCAGAAAACAGTGACTCCAGACCCCCACAATCAGGCTCTTAGGTTGCAGATTACTAGGCAATGGGGTATCATGTGACATTAAATTGCTAAATGTATGAATAAATGCCCCTACAGTGAGGTGGCAGTTCCTTTCTTCCCATCAGGAGGAGGGTTCCATGTGACCCCAGTTTGGTCTCCTCTTTAGTTTTTCATCCTCTCACAATCTTTCACCCCAGGAACTTAAGAGCTGCTTGGGTCACAGCAGACTATTGAAAATTAAATTTGTTTCTCTTATGGGAGAGTGAGTCCTGAGGCAGTTGGGAGATCAGAATTTGTCCTCACATTGCTGAGTGTCCTCTCTCTCTTTTCACCAATGTGCTCCCTACTTTCAGAGAACATCCTGGACCTAGATGTCCTAGAGCTTGTGTCATATCGATGTCTTCACCCTAGCGTGTCATATCGACATCCTGAGGTCATGAATTTCTGAAGACATCCAGGTTGCTTCATCACCCATGAAGAAAAGAGTCAGTTTTCAAAATGTATTTTAATACATGAATCTTTCAGTGGCATAATGTAATGTTTCAAAGACAAAGTTACCAGTTCAACTATTCTTTTTCACAAGTTAGTATTTTCTACATTTAACATATTCTCTGAATTTCAAAAAAAGTTTTCAGGTACACTGAGTTTCTTCTGAGACCCTCTAGTGTGTCTCCATCTATTCTGTAGTGTAGTTAGTGAAAAAGATTCACATGTGCCACCAAATTTGAGGCTGTTTAGTTGAAAAACTTTGATGCAGCTTAGTGAATTCCTGGAAAAAAACAAAATACCTCTTAAGTGCAGATAAAAAAATTTTGAGTTTAAATATTCCACATGAAATTAACTTTCCTTTCTTAAATCAGGCATTTCAGTATCAAGTCAGTCCTTTTTTTTTAACCTAAGCACACTTGGTTCTAGGTATCCCCACATGTTAATTATATTTGCTATAATTATAGCATAGGTAGAAAAGCTTATTTTTTGTGAAAAGCTTATTTTTTGCAACACTTTGAAAGTCTCATCTACACATGGGTTTATCTGTTGGTTGAACTCCAGCCTATCAGTGGCTGCTTGCAATATTATGTCAGGAAGTCTTGAGGCTCATTCTAATGAGTTGAAAAATAGATCATGATAAACTGACCTTGAAGCAGATTTAAGAATTTTAAATAAAGTCTGCCAAGGATGCTCGCCAAGACCAGGCAGACATGTTTGTGTCTGGACAAGTCTGATACACCCCTTCCTTTGTGTGAAGCTTGTCTAACTGATGACCTTGCAATGTAACTTAAAATGTAATAGGACATTTCTCCCTCTGTATAACCTGTGCTTTGTATAACTGATGGCCTTACAATGTAACCTGATATGTCTAAACTCCCTTAGCAACCCAAAGATGTCACCCCAACCTTCCAATCATAATGCACTGAATCTGTCTTTGTACCTGCCTCTTCCTTTCCCCATAAAACCTCCAGACCCTTGCTGGGCAGAACTGACTCTGGGCAGAGAAATCCCAGTGAAGCCTGCTGGTGGTCTTTGGTGCTGCTTCTTCTCATGTTTGGTCTGTTTTCTGTAACAATCTTAGTATGGATCTGTCTGGGATGGGCCTGTGTATAAGGTGTGTGTGTGTGTATGTGTGTGCATGTGTGGGAGCGCATGTCGTGTGTGTACTCGGGGAAGATAGGATGGAGAGGAGCACAGCCTGCTTCCAAATATTTCCAGCTTTGACCTAAGATGCAAAGTACGTTATGTCATTAGTTAAGTGTGTTCTTTCAGGATTAATAGCATAAGGTTGGTGGCCTAGTAAAAGCTTTCTTTCACTTTACTCAAATAAACCATGAGTGAACAGAGAGGCTCCTTAGTTAATTAAGATTTGCAGCTGTCAAAGCAAGACAAAGAACTGTTTGTTCCCATTCTGTGAGTGACTTTCATGTGAGAGCTACTTTCTAAGCTGGGGGAACTCACCATTTGGTGACCCTGTGGTGGTCTTCTCAGGAGTGTGTGTGACCTTTTGCATGCCCGAAGTGGTGGTCACTTCAAAGTCATCATCGGTGACACCAGGAGTTGAGAGCTGGCCCTCCGTGGTGGCCTGCATATTAGTATTCACTCCTGTTTGTCCTGCTGGAATGGCTTCTTCCTGGACATCTGGGCCAGCCTCTGCCTGACTGGTAGGCAGGGTGCCTCCTGGGAACAAAGGATGCAGGAGGAGGCCGGTGAAGATCTGGGGGGCCAATGGCTAGAGGAGAGAAAGGAACAGAAAATAAGTCAAAAGGGACACAATTGGTTGGTTGATCTTTCATCTTTAGTGGGCAGAAAGCTGGTGTAGAAACATCAAGATGTAGAGGGTGGACTCAGAGAAAACATAAAGATCCAGCATTCCTCAGAGGGGATACCTTGGGTAGAGGTATCTCCCTCAGAAAGGGAAAGCTGGATTGAGCCAGCTGTGGGGAGAGACACCTAGTATAGCTACAGGACTCTTAAGACAGAAAATGCATACAGTGATGATGGGCTATTGATCTAAAACATAGCCCTTCTTTTGAAAAAAGGATTAAGCAAGTTAGGAGACTAAAAGTCAAATGAGAAATTAGTTCAAGTGGATTAACCAGCCATAATCTTCACTGCTTGAATCTTTTTAGTTTTTGTTTTCAGGGCAGGGAATAAACCCAGGACCTTGCACATGCTGTGCAAGTGTGCTACCACTGAGGGCTTCGCCAGCCCTTTGCATTTCAAAGCCTTGGGATATTCACTCAGAAATATTTCTCTTGTGCATTCAGTTACTCTGTGTGGTTTTTGAAATAACTGAGTGAATTTTTGGAGCTTTCCATTGTGGGAGGGATTCTGATTTGGCGGGTCTGGGTCAGAACCAGACCTGAATTTTAAACTACTTCTCAAAGTCATCCTGAGTTAGTGGGCCAAGGATGAAGTTTGGTTATTGGGTCCTGACCTAGATCCCCAATCTCCCAAAAGAGTGTACAGAAAAGGCTTAAATAAAAGGAGACAAGTGGTATGATTTTAGGGCTCCAGGAGGGTCAAAACCCTTTAGCTGAGTTCGAGACTCTGAGGGCTAAGACAAAGACTTTTTTGGACCACCCATTTTTATTAGGTCCAAAACAAAGGGTGGGGAAACTGAGGAAAGTGTGGGAAATGAGGAGGACATTCATGAGGAGTTACTTCAAAGACTTCTCCAAGTAGTAAGTTATGCCAATTTAGGAGGACCATCTTATCTCCAAGATGACATTTATGGTAGGAGTGTGACTGTAGGAGAGAGATTCCTTCAGCTGCAGTTTTTATTTACTTAATTAGTGCTAGAGCCAAGGTGTCCTCAGCTGTGGCCTTATCTTGCCCTTTGAGGTATCTCTGGCCTCACAGGCCACTACGGGCTTCAGCCAGGACCAGTGATTCATAGAGGTTCACTTACTATGAATCAGTTCCCATTACCAGGCAAGGGGCCTAGGCCTAGGACAGACAGATAAACATAGAAAGCCAATTAATTAATTTTAAATCCTGCTCAGAACCGCTTCATAGAGGTCTCCAACATTTGAGAAACGCTGTTTTAGATTTAAGAGAATCTTGAAGTAGATTTATGAAACCAGAACTAGAATTAGATCAGATGACATAGAAGTTTTCAAAACTGAGGATGATGATACCCACACTTTTGAAATAAGACAAGTGATTCATAAAAAACTAAGACTGAACAGACTATAAGTTGTGAGATTCAGGGTTTGTGGTCAGAAGAGACTATGTGAGGACAGAAGGCATTGTGGTAGAAGTGAAAAAGTTATTGTGATAGTGACTGAATTTTTTTACCAGTTCCTCAGAGCTCAGGATAGCAGCCTAGAAGCAAAATTATAAGCACAAGGTATTAGACAAATTTTAATATATCAAAAGCAATATACATTATAAAACATAGCAAAATAATTTAAAGTATTAAAATATTTAAAGTATAAAGTATTGCAGAGAAACATTTAAAAATTTCAACAATATGTTAAACTGTCTTGTGATCTTTATTACAAAGATAGTACCGTATGATATAAGAATGTTAATATGCATTATTTAGGTAATGTGAGGTCACTGCCATTTAAACAGTTATATACTTTTCCATATTAAGTAATAGATGTATAGTAGAGGAAACTTGGACACTGGAGAGAGACAGAGAAAAAGAGAGAAAGAGTCATAATTCCACCATTTAGCTTGATGTACTGTATTATTCCATGTATTTCTTTTTTATATAACAGGAATTACATCATTAATATAATTTTGTCTGGCTTTTTCTTTTAACATTCCATAGTAGTCACTTAACCATACTATTGATAAATTTTAGTAAATGTAATTTTGAATGACCACATAGTATTTACTCTTATTTTGCAGTTTACCTAACCATTTTTCTCCTGGTCTTAAATTTGAGTTATACTCAATATTTTTCTCTATTAAAATATTACTGTGATTTCAGCATTGTGCATAAAGCTTTGCTGTATTTCATATTATTTTTTTGGGGACATGTTCCCAGATGTGGAATTAAGAGTTGTTAGGAATTTTATATTTGATTCTGTTTTTAGAAGTAAAAGTTATCACCTATGCTGATATTAATCTTGATCCTTGATAATTTTATCAATGTTATTGAGAATTACTGTCACAAAAGCAAATACGAAGAGAGGAGAGAAAGTAGTCAAATTTTTTGGAAAATGCATATAGGGAAATATAAATTTGAGATTAAAATATAACCCCAAGTCATGACTCATATGATTAATCCCATGGATTAGTTTCTTCCTTAACAGTATGGCTTAGAGGATTGACTGGTTGGTTCATTTGGTGCACCATTTACTAAACATGAAACTCTAACTAAATACTTGTAAGTGTTTTTATTTACTAATTTCCAAATGGGACATAAAATCATGTCTTGAAGAGGTTGTCTTCAATATTTCATAAAATAACCCATGTAAAGTACTTATACACAGCGCTTGGCATATAGTAAGTGCTCATTAAATATTAATTCCTGTTATTATCAGTAGCCATACAGTGCAAAATAAATAAAAAACTTGGCAACTAACTGGCAAATTGGGACAAGATTAAATATTTCACATCAAGGAGATTTAAAGTAAAAATCAGATTAAAATAACTTACTGGAGCTCCAAGTTGTGCTACAAAAATTGGTAATATCTGAAAATGAAAGAGAATTCACTAAAAATATATTCAAAGGTAAATTCTGTCAGTATAAATATTGAGGATTTTTTAAAAAAAAGATACAATATTTGCTCAGCCAGTATTTGTCTATAATCATAAACAAAAATTCATAGAGCTGGGTAGTACTCTTCCTATATGTAGTCCTGTAGGTGTTTAAGACCACGCCCACACTAGTGCATTAGAAGCTAGCACAGTGGCTCCAAAGCCTTGTGTGACAGAGGCTGAGCTCCCAGATTGTGGTGCTATTTCGAGGTGGTGAAGTTTTAAGAAATGGGCCATCCTGGGAGGTCTCCTAGTCACTGGGAGAGGGAGGTATCTGGAAGGGGATGTTCTTCTCTTGCATCTTGGCCAGTTACTTCCTGCCACAATATGTTACTTTACTATGGCCTCAAGTGTAATGGAGACAACTGACTACAGACCAAATCTCTATAACCATCATCCAGAATAAGCCTTTTCTCTTATGAAGTTGACAATCCTCAGTATTTGTTATAGTAATGGAAAGCTATCACACATAAACAAAAAGTAACTTTAGTGTCTAGCAGATTTCATATAGAAAATTATTTCAAGGGGCAGTGATGATAAAATGCATAGATTTATTTTATATGTTGTCTCAGAAGACATGTTAAAATATGCAATTAATATTTAAAAGCAGAAGTTTCTTGAACCATGTATGTTTATTCTCATAATAGCTGCCTGATGTTTTGTTGTTAAAATAAGGCATGGTGAGGATTCATAGGAGTTCTTAAAGTTGGCAGAGCTCTTGGAATTAGGTAAGAAATAATTCTGCTGTCACTGGCAACTAAATGTTATGAATTTGTAGCTGGAAAAGATTTCAGTGAGGTGTCAGAATGTTCTGGAACTCTCTTCTATCCCAAAACTACAGGAAGAGCCAAGATTCAACCAGGAAGTGTATGGCTCTAGAATTCACTCTGAACCAGACTGACTTTCCTTTGATAACTGGGGGCTGCCTGTGGTGCCTCGGTGTGGGTGGAAAGAGTTAGCCTCTGTGTAGGGAGATGTGACCTGGCAGAGGCTGGAGCCGCATGGGGGGGGCGTCCTCAGTGGAGGCCTAGTCCAGAGACAGCAAAGAATCCTCACTGAGGCTGGGACTGGTTTACATTCTTCCACATTGGGTGTCTCCCTATATCAGAACTTTGGTAACTTTACAGTGACCTAGCATGCCTTTGACTGCAGTGAGTATTTGCTAGGGAATAAGAAGCCATACTAAGTCTGTCTTTAAGTTCAGAGCAGGGCAGCGATTGGGACTGAAGCAGGGCAATCGAGTGTGAGTCACGCCAGGACCATGTGTGAAGGAGTCTCATTTTATTCGAATCTTCTCAAACCTTTTTCAGGGGTGGATTTTATGACCAAGGTTTATTCTATAAGATATTTTATGGTCTTTGCTTTCCAATCTTCCCCAGCTCTTGGGTTTTCCTGTTACTAATTATAAATGTATTCTAGAGCAGATACAGGACAGCGTGCTCAGCATTCTGGGTGTGGCTTTGGCCATTACCAAACCACCAAGTACCATTCTAGGTTACACACAGCATTCAGTGGACCTACGAGTTACAACTGGCCTGACATTTGAACAATTTTGTTATGACCCTAATTTTAGTTTTAAGTTATGACCAACATCTTGAGTTATGACCTGAACGCATGTCACTTGTGTCCAGATGGTCTCAGATACAGATTTAACCCTTAAAAAGTTCTGGAAGGAGCGGGGCAATGTCCTTGTCCTGTATGGGTTTGACTGAGAAATCCTGAGCCGCTGTCTCTGTAAGAACACTGAGATCCGCCTGTGTACAGGAGAGAGACTTCGAAGGCTGTATTGAGCAGCCTGAGCCTTCAGTTGACAACTTGAGTTGCCACCAGTCCGCAGGACCGAATTGAGTCCATAAGTCGAGGGTCCACTTATAGATTTTCAAATGACCTGGGTAT
This sequence comes from Dolichotis patagonum, assembly GCA_004027295.1. Classification (NCBI taxonomy): domain Eukaryota; kingdom Metazoa; phylum Chordata; class Mammalia; order Rodentia; family Caviidae; genus Dolichotis; species Dolichotis patagonum. The sequence goes on from PVJX010016148.1 coordinate 12,474, forward strand.
AATTTTCAAGATGCCTAAGAATTCTTTCAACCCTGCACTGGCCTTCCCTAGAACCCCTAATGTTAAACTGAGGGCTACTCGTCTGGCTTACCTGTGGTTGCAGCTGATTTTGTCCTCTCAGTGCTCCCAGGGTTAATGGAGGTGTCTGGACCCCAGGCTTTGTCCCTGAGGTAGGAGTAAGCTGTGCGGAAATGAGGGAGATTTTCATTGTGTTTTTTGCAGTGAGAAAGTTAGAAAACTAAAATGTACATGCTAAATGTAAAAAAAAATTACATTTAGAGGGAGGATTGGTTATGTGAGTACGTAGTATTTTACTGGGTACATAATTAGACATGACAAAATACAGACTTCTTTACTCAAAGACAAGGTCCATTACTAACTTTTCCATACTACATTTAACCCCTCTCTTGGAGAATTATTTAGGTGATATTTCCTTGCTTTTCCCTTCTGGCTAAAACAGTAAAGGTTCTTGGACTTTTCTGATGGCTTTTTTTTCCCCCTGAAGAAGTATATTTCTTCAAAGATACCCCATAAAAATTATAAAGTAAAGAATAAATTATCTAGTTGGAACATGAATTAATGCTATGTTTGAATGTGAACACAGGAAAAAGTCCATTTTAATTAGGACAGGTAGTTGTTTTTCCACTGCACACAGATTAAACTTAAAAGCTCCTTGTGACAAGGCTGAAGTTCTTCCTGCTGTGTCCAGCTTGCTCTTACTATCGGGGTGAATATGCTCACTTGGGGGGTCCATGTGGATGGTATAGTGGACACCAGTGAAGGTGTGGTGAACGAATGGGGAGAAGAGGGGAGAAGAGCTTGAGAATTAGATCAGTTCCTCTAGAAGAGGTATTCTTATCAAGGAGATCTTTTCAGGATGTATTGTCTAGAATCCAGCTCTCTTTGACTTTTCTCTGGTTCCTTTTGTTCATCTGCAGGGAGCACATATGTGTGTGCACAGGTGGATAGCCGTTTCCCTACGTTCTCGCCTCTCCTCTGTGCTCAACATTAAGCGTTAGATTTTACAATGAATAGTCTAAAATATGAATGATGTGTGACCTAAAGAGCACTTACCAGTTGCAGGTCCGACCCCAGGGCGAGCAGTTGTGTTAGTGGTATTAGACTTAAGGAAGGGAAGACCTGCAGGGGGTTGAAATTGATTTTTTAGACAAAGAGATTTTCTATTTCCACCACTCTGCCAATGGGTAGCTATCCGTGCATTTGTACCCCTGTCTGAGGTGGATTTACCCTCAGGCCTCTTGGGCCTTGTACTCTTTTCTAGGTTCTGTTGTCCCCTTCTGGGGTCCTGGAAAGTGCCTTGGCAGTGTGTCACATTTATGCTGTTAGCTGGCTTACTCTTCCTATTTTATCATTAATATTCACTTTGAAATCTAATTCTACATATCTAATTTGTATTTTTCTTAAGAAAGATCTTAAAATTGTTTGAACTGCAGGGTCTGACTTGAGCATTCTATAATGTCTACCCACTAGAAAGGCAACTTTAGGCTCCACTACAGTATTAGCAGTTTGTATTATTTCACAAAGTCTAGCTGGAGGTATCCTCCAGTGTCCTCTACTGTGGGAGACAACTCCAGTGACTCCCCTTGAATGCAGAACAATTGCTACAACTTTGATTATATTGAGACTTATTTCCTTATACTGATATGTATAGAGCTGACTATGGTATTTCCTTCTCTCTTCAATTGGCTCTAAGCATTGCAAATAAGCCTATCGGAGGTACTGATATGTAATCTCTAAAACCATCAGACAGTCTCTTGTTTCCTTTCATTGTGCTCTCTTAAAATATATAAGCACAGCAGGATGTTAGAGCCATCAGCTCCAGGAATGTCAACTGGGTATGAGCCTCAAGGTAAAGAGGCTATGACTCCCCAGGGCACAAAAGTTTACATATCAAAAACTGAAGCAACAGCCTCCTAAAACAATTCAGTTGCTACCTTAGTTGAATTATGCCAATTGATCCTTCTACATATCTTTATCTCTGCATTTTGCAGAGATGCTTTTCTCCCTACCTGGCCAGCCAGCTCAAGTTACTCACGTAATTCCCACCATCCTGTCACTCACCCTCGAGCCACGCCCCTTCTTCACAAGACAATAAATTCTTTGAGAGGCTTAAGATCAGGGCCTTTGTCTGCACATCCTCATGGGGATTGGATTAGGACCTCTTAGCTGCCCTTAACTTGGAATATGTCTTTACTCTTGCTGTGGGTTGCATTGGAGGTGGTAGATTGGAATTAATTTCCTGGGATTCCAATAACGTCTCCATGGGATTACAAATACAATTTTTTTGATTGTGAGGAAAGCTGGAAAAGGGATTACGATACTTGGATAACTGTACTCAATATTTTATGGCAGAGGAAGAATTTGAGGGGCAGGGATTATATTCACCAACTATATTTCAGTTTTCAAAAGTATTTAAATATCCTTTTAAAGAAATAGACTCTGCAGCAACATGTCAGCTTGACAGCGAAACTTAAGAAAAGCACAAGGAAATCTGCAATTCTAATTTCCACTGCCTCTGCACTCTCACAAGAATATCAGTCTTTCAAGGACATCAATGATAAAGTTTTCAAAACAGGTGTTGCTCTTGCTTGTCAAAGTTCATTAGATTTAATTGCTGAGCCAAACTATTATTCAAACAAAAAGCAAAAGAATGAGAGCGTTTTGCTTTATTTTTTAAAAAAGGGTTTTGGGTGGTTTTTTGCTCTTGAAGGTAAAACCTTCTATCTTGTTCATTAACATTGTGTGAATCTTGATTTCAAGCCCATGTTCCCTTTGCTGGCTGGGAAATCTTTCTACCATAGGACACTTACCTGACTAGGCTGCTGTTGGCTGAGTGGTGTTGCCTGGTCTGGAGTTGGTTTTGTTGGAGAAACTTCCAAAGCAGAGTTAAGTTGCTTCTGTGAATACAAATATTTGAAAGGCAGGAATGCAGTTCAGCTTTTATAGGTATTTATGTGCAGAAGGTAACAAGTTTTCTTGTTGCAAAAATGCCTGTCTTTAAGCTCTCTATATTTTGAACATTTTTAATTCTTGGAACACTTTGTGCATTGCCGGAGATGGAACTGTAGAATGGAAACACTGAAAGGAATAGGGGGAGGGAATAGGATACCTTGGGCACAAGTTTTCTGGTGGTTTTCCTTGGCTTCTATTCCTTTCCTGTACCTGCTTTTCTCCTTTGTCTGGATAGGAAATGTACACTCTGCATCTTAGCTCTGTGCATATTTGCTTTTTTCCAGTGCTTGAGCTGAATTGCCATGAAGCCTACTGTATTTCTTTAGTTTCTCACTTTTGCCTTGTGCCTGTCACGTTGACCCTGTAATGCAAGATTAGCCTCTTTCCTGGCCAGGGTATGTGCTGAGGTATTAGGAATCACTGATTTGTAGGACATTTGAAAATGTGCTTGCTACCCTCTGGTCTAGTCATGTGGCTTTGCTTTGTAGATGTGAGAGGCCAGCTAACCTATCTGGGTGATGTGGTGAGTGGTAGGGCCAGCACCATTCGTAGCCAATCTTTGTTCCTGGGTATGTCCCTGCAGGCAGGGAGAGGTGGCCTTCGATGTGCACCAGCCCCAGAGCAGTCAACTCTTGTTTTCCCTTTGGATACTCACCTTTAGTTGTAAAAAGAGTGGTAGCATTACCAGTCCCTGGAGGTCCCTTTAGGCACTAGACCTGGGAAAGGATGTGTCCTCCAGCCGATTCTTTCCACACCTACCATCTGAGTTAGCACAGCAGCCAGAGTACGACTTTGAAAGCAGAACCCTGTTACTCCCTCTTCCAAGCGCACGGAATGACTGCCAGTTTCACTTAGAGTAAACGGTACAGCCCTCACATGGTTGTAAAGTATCATACTGTGGGTCCCAGTGACCTCAGACCTTTTCCTACCTCATCTCCTCTGGTCACCCTGCTCACGTCAGCAGTCTCGTTGCTCTCTCTGGGGTTGGCACAGCCCATTCCTGCCTCAGCATCCCATTGACCTCTGTTTTCTCTGCCTGGAACCCTTTACCCCTGCTTGTACCTTGGGTCTCCACTTGCATCGCTTTCTTGTTTCTTATTGTAACTCGCTTTGACCTCGCTCCTCGCTGTACATCAGCCTGACTCTGCCATGCAATCTTTTCCTTAGCTCCCTGCCTCCAACATGCACTATATCTCCCAGTTCAGGATGTTTACCATTCCTCATTTGTTTCCTTGCTAGAATATAAATGTCAGAAGAGCACAAATGATAGCTATTACTCAAGCAGATAAACCAGTGTCTAACACACACTAGGCACCAAAATATTTGTCGAAAGAGTGAAATCTTGGATTGTTTTAGGCCATCTACTTCCTCTGACTTTGATCCATCCGAATTCCTTCTTTCTCTTCAGTATTTACCATCTGACACCCACCTCAACTCTAGATCCCCTGAAAAGAATCGCTAGGTTGCTCCAAGTCTCCACATTTGCAAACAGATTCATTGTCATGCCTTTAGAATTCAATGTAATTGATCTGCATAACATAAGAGAAACCTGCCTGTGTGTCCTGATCTTCATTTGATTTCCTCACCTGGCAGACATCCAGTGCTATCTGCCTGTGCCCTACCCACCTTAGCCACTGCTCCTTCAGCAGGGTGTAGCCCTCTGCACTGTGTGCCTCAGTCTTCTTCACCGTGATTCTGCCGAGTTTTATTTATTTGAGTTTTCAACAATTGTATGGAAATTTAAACATGCGATATTTTATTTTGAAGAACATTTTGGTAAAGTTATTCAGTGAGGTGAAATATCTGTTTTACAAAACATAATTTCCTGCTTCACCTTGTTTCAAAGATTAACTCTGCATGGACTGCTTCTCTATGGGAGGGAATGTCCATGGAGGTGGAGCGAAGTGAGGGGTGTTGGTTATTCATGTTTCTTCCGTTCTCCCAAAAGCTGACCCTGTTCATTTCCTTCATGGCTCTAATCGCAATATTTATAATTAATTTTTTAACCACAATTCCTGGCTGTACACAGGGCTTATGAGTATCATAAAGGGGCCAGCCTCCTGCTACCTGCCATTGTGTTTTCAGCAAATAGTGTAGTGTCTGGCATACGGAGAGGTTTCAGTCAGTATTTGTTGATTATATGGATGACTGTAGAAGCGTCATGTGAGCTTCAGGCTCAGCTAAGAGCATTATTTTTCTTTGCCTAAGGTCCACACTCAAGTATCTTGAACAAAGAGGAGTTCATTTAGAGATCCAAACCCCCATGTATGTGCTTATCAGGCAGATGTCTGGAGTGTGAAATGCTGATCCTCTTTTCTTTCAGAGTCTGTTAGATGTGAACACCTTTTGTGAAGAAATGTCCTGAGATATTTAATAATATGCTTTTAGTGTCACACAGTTTGATAGACATTTTAGAGTTTATATAATCTAGATGTTACTTGATTAGGAAAAAATAAGAACATTTAATTTACTCTTTAATCATGAACAAAAAATTAGTTGCCAAGAAATTTTTTGGAAAATGAAATAATTATCCATTTTGAGTAGATATGGCCTGAGTTATTCCCTTCTTTCTCATTCCTTACCCACTGCAGTTGTAGAAATTCTTCTACAACTGTAAAAGTATTTTAAAATGCAAAATATTGAAATAAGGACCCACACCTTGTTAGTGTGTCATCTTTTCCCTTGAAGATAAAAACGTGAAACTGAAAAAATGCATCATAAAATAAATGAGTTCTGATGGCTGCAGGAAGAGAGGAGGCTGTGGGCAGCTTTGCTGCAAGGCTGGGATGTAGAAACAAACACACTGCACTTACTGGCAAGGACTGAGCCCATCCGAGGAGACCGAGCAGCAGAATCACAGTCTTCATGTTTCAGATCGCCACCTATGACAGCAAAACAGTATCCCCACTTCAGACCTGCTGAAAATAATCACTAAGCTCCTGCAAGTCTCCACACTTGAAAATGGATTCATTTTCGTGTCTTTATAATTTAGTACATTCATTTGCATAAACTAAGAAGTCCCTGTTCATTGTTCTGATTTTCATTTGATAAACATGATTTTGTCTCTACGCGTAGTAGACATTCAGTGTCATCTCCTTATGCTCTACTTATTCCCATCTAACAACAAAATATCAAAATATCTTGCACTCCATTTTTTCCCCTTTTGAGATACATGATACATGAAAAAGATAAACATTCTTCACTAAACATTGTTAATTAGAGTTACCTTGTGTTCACCAGGCAAAATACACAGATGAAATGATATTCAAAATCCAGGTGACTCCTTCGGTTTACTCAGGTGAAATACTTTTATCTTTTGGTGATTTGAATTTGTAGACAGAATTTAAACTCAGCTCCAGAATACTGGCAACTTGAGAACCAATCAGGATGTAGCTGTCTGTGAGGTCATTTGGTTTCTTTCATTCCCCAACACTTCATTAGGTGGGTTATTAGGTACAGACATTATGTTACTCAGCGTCTAACATTTGACTAGAGGATATTTACAGAAACATGCCTTGCGTAATTAAAAAAATTAACTCCATTTTCATCTTTTGTAAACTATTTCCAAAGTTACCTGTTTTATCACATAAAAATGAAGACATAAATCAAATACTGATGTATATAGCGCTCTCTATATACTTAAAATGTGAAGCTTATTATGTGTATTGTTCTGTAACTTATCTGGTTTACTTAAATAATGAACAACTTTATGTCAGTACACGTGGATTAATTTTATGTATTTAGTGGTTAAATTATATCACATCACCACTTTCTTTTGATGAAAAATAAAGCCATCTCCATTTTATTTTGTAATGATAAAAGTGTTACAATGAACATGCTCATAAAACTTATTTGCATATGTAAATGTATCTGTAGGTGATATTCCTGGAAATACTATTTTAAAGGACATCTGGATTTTATATTTCAATAAATGTGGCTAAATTGCCTTTCAGAGGTTTGAATAGTGTTTTGTTTGTTTTTGGCGTTTTTGAGGCAGGATCTGGCCCTGCACTCGGGAGCACCCTCCTGCATGAGTGCTGGGTGTGCAGGCATGCAGCGCCGTGCCTAGCCTGTAGTTCCGCATTTCACTTGAGGGAAAAGACTCTGGAACTTAAGGAAAAGACCCACTCAGTTTCTTTCACATAAAGAACAGGTAAGTGCCATCTGTAAGTTTCCAGGGCAGAGGCAGGTGGGTCCCTTCAATAATTTCTGAAATCAGATAAATGGTAAATCTGTGCCAGGCCTATAAGATTAAGTGACTGAGTTCCATTCTTAAGACTAGATCCCTAATAAACTGGCTGCTAAACAATGAATTGTAATTAATATGTACATTATAATATTCAGAACGAACAAACGGGGAAAGGAAACTCCAGCTTGATGACTTAGCTTTTATTTGCACAACTCTTACATGCAGTACTGTAATGTGTAACAGAATATAAAAATAGGTACTGCCCTGTGCAGTACAATCCGCCCAAATCACAGAACTCTCTAAACAAGGTGTATTGTACAAAAAAGATGTGGGGTGCTATAAACAAAATGTATGGAAACGTATAAAAAAAGATGAGTGGGAATCATGAATCTGAAGGTCATTAAAGTGGCAGTGAGTAACCGAGGGATACCTGAATCTGCACAGTGACTATGGCAGCCCTGGACCCTTTCCTGCTTTCTCTGCTTTTTGCCGGCACAGCTCAGGGTGCGTAATGGACACTGACCGAGATGGGAGACAAAGCTTTTCTCCACTTTGGTTCCTGTCAGGGGCCGTGCCGGGCACAGAGACTCTCGAGGGAGCCACGAAGGCTGAGAGCGTCTGCAGGGGGACGCACAGGTGTGAAGGACACGGTCAGTTAGGCTGGAGGCACAGGGCAGGACAGGCTTCACACAGGAGGTCGCCCTGAGACGGGCTTCGAAGATGGGAAGGGAGCTGTCAGGAGTGGCTGGTGGTGCGGCAGACTGCACGGGTGATGCTTGGTCCTAGGCGCTGAAACAAAATGGGCCGCAGGGAGCAGCTTGAGGGGAGGTTGGGGAAGACCTCCTTCAACTACAGGCAGCCCTTTTCTGTTCCTATTATGCATTTTGACACTTCATCAACTGTTATTGTATGTGTCTCTTTCATTATTTTTAGGCAGTCTCTGTTGTACTAGACTCTAGCAACTAGCTGGACAGTTCTGGAGGCCTAAATTTCTTTAGGGTCGTCTGTGTTTATAGTATTACAAATGCACAAGATGATCACTGCAGGCTGATGAAGAAACAGAGGGATATATATATATATATATATATATATATATATATAATAGGAGTGAGATCAGACTGAGTTGAGTATTTCAGAGAAAAGGTGTGACTGTCATGGATTTGGAGAATCAGTATGACTGATGATCAGAGAATGACATGGTGAAGGTAGCTACTGAGGGGATGTGGAGATTTACATTCTTGCCACCTGCAGGAGAAAATCTACTTATATTCTTGTGACCTGTAGGAGAAAATACAACTTTAAATTTCAGAATGTTTACCTGCTGTTGCAGACATCTCATGCCAAGGGCGTGAGCTGTGCCCTCTCGCCCTCTCCTCTCCTGAAGCTGGGGATGGACGGAAGGTGCAGATCCCGGCCCCAGGCAGGCCCAGGCTCCCTTCCACGGCGATGGGAGGTTGGGGAAAAGGTGGAGAGGGAAGGCACAGGGGTGCAGTTGCCTGGGGCTCCTCACGCTCCAAGCCCTGCACACCTGGACACGGTGAGAGCCCCTCCGTTGCTTTGGTGCTGCACTTGAAGAAAGCCTTTCTTCTCAAGGTTTGTTTGGGAAGTGTACAGACCTGAGGGCCTGGTGACCTCCTCATGAAGTTTCATAGACAAGTTTATTCTTTTGAAAAATCCGTGCAATTCATTTTCCAGCATATCATTTAACATTCACACTGGGTTTGACTGTATTGTTTCAGTCTCTCTGGCAATAACAATCTGTGTCCTGTTAGAGCTTCCATTTGGTAGTAGGAGTGAAGTATCCAAGTAGCCTCACTGTATGAAAGAGAGCCCCGGGCACCTGGGAATCTACTTCTCTGGGTTTTATTTTGGGTGAATGTATAGGGTGAGGGTTTTTTCTGTTTTTCTTTTGGTGGAGGCAGAACTGAACTCTACGCTAGTGTTTCAGGATGAGGTAAGGAGGCCTGTTTGTTGCCAATGTGAAGTGTGATTTTGGTGCTGCCCTCATTCAGAGTGAATCATTGTTTGCAGCCGTCTGGGCCTCAGGTGACTCAGGAACCTCATGGTGAGTATTTTACCCACTGCAGACCTGCTGCCCACCTCAAGCTGCAATGGACGTGCCCTAGCCGGGAAGCGGAGCAATCAGTGGAATTAGACCAAAATATACACGCAAAATCAAGAAGGCTGAGTAATTTCTTAGACAAGAAAATTTAAGTCTGAAAGCAGGTAACTTACAACAGCTATGTAATTATGGCATTGGGTGTCAAGAGATATATACTATTAAAGGCAAAAGTCCTAAATTGTTTTAAAATGAGATAAATCAGCAAAAACACTTAAGGTAATTTTTCTGAAATGACCTCGCACACGAATATTCATCGAAAGTATTTCATGAAACACAAGTGACAGCTCTGTATGTCTAGACACTTCTTAATCCTTCTCACTGGTTTTAGTTTTAAATTTCTTTGGATTCAGAAACTTTTGAAGCCTGATTCAGTTTATACATCAGCCTTAGAAAAGCACACATGAGCCTGTGGATATAATGTATTGGGCAGCTGCAGAGGTTTCAGAGGTCTCCTGACAGCACAATTGTGAAACCCTAGGCTAAGAAACTCTGGTCTAGGGGGAAGACGTTGAGGAGGGTGGGAGAGAGGACAGAATATAATTAAAATATTTTACATAACATGAAGATGTCACAGTACAAAAGAAAAAGGAACATTTGTTTAGAGGAATCTCAGTGCAGCTTTCTGGTGATTTGTATGATGCCTGAATTGCTTAGAGTTTCTCCAGTCAAGGAATATACTTTCTTCTAATTTCTGCTATTCCAAATGGATAGAGAAAGAAGACCCGGAATTACCTGAATCTGACATGTTTCCTAAATCCCAGTCTGAGAGTACTTGTTTAGCAGTGAAAGAGTAAGGCAGATTCAGACCTGACATCTTTTCTATCTTCTTTCAGCACTTAACTAAACTGCAATGTCACAAGGATGCAAAGCTCACAATTCCTACTAATGATAGTGATAACTTGACTGAATAAAGAAGGCAAATCAGTAAGTCAAAATGATAGCCAGCACTGTAATTTCAATGACAACTATTAAACAGGAACTTACGTTGTGCGGGGCTAGGCTTTATCCTAGGTTCCACGGCACGAAAGTGAGGAACACAGCTCCGGCACGTCCCTACTGTGGGGACACCTGGGGTCCACTCTGTACTTCTGGGTACTGATGCTGTCTATCTCTACTACCCTAACTTGTAGGCAGTTTTTTTTCTTCCCTGAAACTGTGTTGAAATTCACGACTTACTTATTTGACTCTACTTCGGTGGGTGTTATTTTTTGTGTTACTGTTTTGAGATAGTAGATTTCAAGGAAGATTCTGTGCCTGGATTAACTTTTATGTTCTCTGTAGTTCCCAGTGCAGTATCTTGTATGTGATAGATCAGTAAATATGAATTGAACTGAATTTGTAGTTGTTTGACTAAGTATATAAAGGTCATTGAGGATGTGGCTACTTTGTATCACCCCATAGGAAAGAAGGGCATGTGTGTGGACATCTGCTGCAGAGCCACTTTTTTTTAAGGAGTAGTCTGGTGGATGCCAGAAAAGCAGCCATTGAATTAAGTGGAATTGTACTAAATAAGATAAAACTACATATAGCTTGACAATTTTTTCTTTAAAGTGATTTAAAAATTTTGTTGGTACACATTTGCAGTATATAATGAATACATTTCGCGTGGGGAGCTGGTTCATGCCTGTGTCACATTTTAATCCTTCTCGATTCCCCTTCCTCTTCCTCTCTTCCCCATCCCCATTTTAAAACACTTATCTCCATGCTTCCTATAATCTACTATTTTGTTCTTTAAGTGTTTTATACTTTGGGTTTCTCATATGAGAGAAACCATGTGATATTTAACTTTCTGTCTCTGATTTATTTCACTCAGCATTATGGTTGCAAGGTGGATCCACTTTCTGACAACTGATTCAAATATATCTTTCATTATGACTGAACAGCACTTCCTTACTGCATACATGTCACATCTTCTTTATCCATTCATATACTGACTGCTTCCAAGACATAGCTTTTATGAGTTGTGCTAATATAAACATGGGTATGCATATATTGCTGTAACATGATGTCTTTAACTTTCAGGAAGATACCCAGCAGGGGAATAGCAGGTTTGATTAGAATTTCTACTTCTATTTTCTTCAGCAATCTTCTGATTTGTTGGAATACAGTTTTTTCTAGTAGTTGCTAATGATCTTATACATTTTGGTGGTGTCTGTTGTGATTTTGTCTTTTTCATTTCTAATTATATTTATATTGGTTGTTGCACTCCATTTTATGATAAGTTTGGCAAAGGGTTTGTCTGTTATGTTTATTTTTTCAAAGAACTAGCTCTTTGATCCTTTGTATTTTTTGTCTCACTTTCATTATTTTTTACTCTGACTTTTATGATTTATTTCCTTTTACTAGGTCTGTATATTAGTCAGGGTTTTACTAGAGAAAACAGATATAACATGAGATATACAAATGTATAAGAAATGACAAGATTGGCTTACGATGGTCAGCCATGGAGTTGGATGAGGAAGTGTGCAGAGGGTGTCTGCACAATGGAGGCTGAAGGATTCAATCCAAGGTCTGGGGTTTACCCGAGTGTCTCATGCAAGTCCACACCAGCAGGCTGATGGGTCTGTGACAGAAGGTCAAAGGCTCTGTGATGAAAGGCCTTCGAAGAGTCTATGCTGGAAAGCTGAAGAGTTTACACTTCACTCTTGGAATCCAGGAGACGATGTCCAAACCAAAGATGAAGACTGGAGCTTCTCCAAAGAATGGAATGCATTCATCCTTCCTCCTTCCCTTTTATACCTCCAGGTGATGAGCCACTCTAGGGTGTAGAGTTGCTAAACCCATTTGGTTAACCTTCTAAATGTCTTGAGTTGACACAATCAGTCAACCACTACAGTTTGTCTTGTCTAGGACCTTGTGGTGCAACATTAGGTTATGTTATGTATTTGTGCTCTCTGTGTGTCCAATGTGAGCAATTATAGCAATAACCTTTCCTCTTAGGACTGCCTTCATTGTTTTTCACAGGTTCTGGAATCTTGTCATTATCATTCTATTCTAGGAACTATTTCATTCTTCCTTGATTGATTCTCTGACCCATGAGTATTCAGGGGTGTGTTATTTAATGTCTATATGGTTTCAACATTTTCTGTTTTCTGACGATATTTATGATTGATTCATTGTGTTGTGACCTGTTAGTACACAGGGGGTAATTCTGATTCTTTTGCATTTATTCAATCATGGTCTGTTTTGTAGAAAGTTCCATGTGTTACAGAAAGCATATTCTTTTTGAATAATACACAATACTCTGTAAGAACCATATTTCCTTGAAAATAAAATTAGGTCTTATATTAACTTTTGCTCCAAAATGTGCAAAAGAGTTTATTTTCAGAGCATGTCTTACTTTTTAAATGTACAACAATTTATATTTGTTCATGTACAACAATCTGCATTTACTCATGTACAAAAATCTATATTTATACAAATATCATTTATACAAATATCATTTTCTGGAACATTGTCATAATTCTCCAAACCCCAAATTTCAAATTTTTGTAATCCCCCCCACCTTATGTTTAATTGTTTGCCTTTCCTGGTGAGTTCCTTCTGTTGGGGTTCATAGAGTTGTAGTCCTTGTTATCTCTTTCTAGAATGTCCTTCAAAAAATTGTGGAGTGCTGAATTGGTGATTATAAATTTCCTCAGAGGTTCCTCAGAGTGTTTTATTTCTACATCAGTTTTAATTTTTTTTTATTTTAAAGAGAATAAAACAAACAAAACAGAACAAAGCAAATCAGAACAGAACAATGCAAGCAATATAGGATTTCAAAACAAGATAACAGGACATCAGTAGTGGCTACCATAATGTCTCTTGTTTCCTTCTAAATAGTTGACCATACCTTCACACACAATAATATCAAACATAACAAAATAGTATAAAGCCAATCAAAAGAATGAAAGCATTACAAAACTTAAAAACCAGATAACAGGAAATGAACAATGGTTACTATAATGTCTCATTTTCTTCAAAAAATTTGTCCATATGATCACACATAATAAAATTAAACAAAACAACAGAATAGAACCAATAAAAACAAAAGAATAAAAGCATTATAGGACTTCAAAACAAGATGATAGAAAATCAGGAATAGCTACCATAATGTCTCATTTTCTTGAAAATAGGTGTTCATACAATCACACATAATAAAATCAAACAAAACAAAACAGAATAAAACCAACGAAACAAGTGAATGAAAACATTATAAGACTTCAAAACAAGATAATAGAAAATGAACCATGGTTACCATAATACATACCATTATGTTCAAAATAGATGCCCACAACATCAGATAAAGTAAAACTAACAAAACAAGATAAAACAAAGCCACGCCTAACAAAATTGTGAAAACAATACAAGAGTTCGATACAAGACAATAAAAAATTAACAGTAGTTATCACCTTTCCCTCCCAGGTGTTTTTTCCCCTATCATTTTTACAATAACTATATTGCTTTTTGGATCCCATGAACCTCTTATGTTTTTATGCTAGGGTTCACCCATATGAGTTCAAACTTTTTGCCTATGAACATAATCTCCAGTTGCATTCATTTATCTATAAGAGCTTTGAGACTATTCTACTTTATAGCTGGGTAGCTTTCCATTGTGTGAAAATACCGTATCTTTCTTATCCATTCCATGGTTTATGGGCAAGTTACTTTTGCTTTATTTCTGGTCTCCTGTCTCATGGCACAATTGTTTTCTCTCCTTTGATTTTTAGTCTATGAATTTCCTTTCCAGTTAAATGTGTTTCTTGTATACAGTATATGGATGGATCTGGTTTCTTGATCCACTCTCCTTGTGTTTCTTTTTATTGCTGAATTGAGGCCATCTACATTAATGATTACAACCAGCATACATTGGTTTGTCTCTGTCATGCTATCCTCCTGCTGTTGGCCCTCCACTTTCCCCTTCATTCAATTGCATGTCTTGTTTGGTGATCCTCCTCTGCCGTTGTTACTGCAACAATGGTCATTTTTATCTCTAGCGTATGCTTCAGCATTCTTTGTAGAGTAGATTTGGTGCTCATGAATTCCTTCAGTTGTCCTTTATCATGGAAGTATATTATTTTTCCATCAATTTTGAAAGATAGTTTTGCAGTCTACATCAATTTGGTTGGAAGTTGTTTTCTTTCAGGGTTTGAAACACTTCACTCCAAACTCTTCTTTACTTGATGGTTTGTGTTGACAAGTCTGCCTTGATTCTGATTGGTTTTCCTTTATAGGTGATCTGTTTCTTTTCTTTAACAGCTTTTAACATTTTGTTCTTGTACCAAATTTCTGGGATCTTGATTATTCCATGTCTGGGTGTAGATTTATTTTGGTTATGGATAGTTGGAGTTCTGTATGCTTCAGTTATCTGTAAGCCTGGTACTTTTCCCATGTTTGGGAAGTTTTCTGCTATTACTTCTGTAAATAGTCTTTTAATTTTATTTGCGTTGACCTCTGCTTCTTTACTGATACTTATCATTCTTAGATTATGCTTCTTTACATCATCTTACAGCCATTGAATTGTTATTTCCTGATTCCTCATTATTTTTAAGTGATCTTTCCTTTCATGATCACTAGCTGCAATCCTATCTTCAAGGTTTGAAAGTCTATCTTCAGTTTCTTTTAAGCAGTTTTGCCAGGTTTTGACTTTTTAATTTCCTGGATATCTCTTTGAATCTGTTTCTTACATTGTAATTCCTTTCTATGTTGTTTATTCAATGTTTCCATCATTTTCCTATGCTCTTATTTTTTTTAAGATCTATGTCTTCTCTGGATATGCTCAGCAATTCTTTCATTATGTTTGTGATTTCTTCTTTGACCTGAGACATTGTTTTTACAGTCTCATGAAGTTGTTTCCTTACTTCAATTGCTATTCTTTCAGAGATTTCAGGTGTGTGACTTCCATTTTCTTCCATGACTGCTTCTCCCAGACTTATTCTGTGTGAGCTGGAGGTCTGAGGTTGCCTTTTGCTCCTTCGTCTTGACATTCTCCTGTGTTCCTCCCAACAACTGGTTGTGGGGGCCAAGGCACTTTCCACTTTGGCTGCCCCTCTGTGGTGTAGGGCAGTGGGATAGGCACCTGGGTTCCTCTAACTCTAGATTTACACCAAGGTAGCGGAGTGTGGAGCCAGCTTCTCCAGATGTGTGCAGCTCCACTGGGGCTTCCCCAATGATCAGGTGTTTGTGGAGGTGTGGCTGCTTCTCTCAGTCTGTGTGTCTACACTGGGACTCCTGCGATGGTGGCAGACACACAGGGTTGTGTTTATCTGATTCTCCTGGTGGGTGATGGCTGCCCAAAGGAACACAGGGCCTCCAATGGTGGCCTACAGGTACACAGAGCTTACCAGGATGTGTGTCCCTGCTCCTGTTGGCTGCCCACAGGAAGGAACTTTCTGGTGGCAGTGCCCAGAAGGCAGAGGTGGATCTGTCTGGCTCTCTCTGCCTGTGCTGTCTGCCCACAGGAAGGAGCCTTCCCATGGTATTGCCTGGCTAGTGGAGGAACATCTTCCCCATCTGTTTTGAAAGATAGTTTTTCAGGGTACATCAATTGGAGTTGAAGGTTGTTTTCCTTTAGAAATTGAAATATTTCTCTCCAAGCTCTCCTTGACTTGAAAGTTTGTGTTGAAAAGTCAGCTGTGATTCTTATGAGTTTTCCTTTATAGGTGATTTGTTTCTTTTCCTTAACAGCTTTTAAGATTGTATTCTTGTGTTGAATTTGTGGAATCTTGACTATGATATGCCTGGCTGTATATCTTTTTTGGTCATGGCTAATTGTAGTTTTATATGCCTCATTCATCTAGATGTCAAATTCTTTTTCTCTATCAGAGAAATTTTCTGCCATGATGTCTGTGAATAGTTTTTTTTAATATGATTTGTGATATTACCTGCTTTTTCAGTGACTCCAATGAATCCTAAGTTATTTTTCTTTGTCTCCTCTAGCAGCTGCTGGATTTATTTCTCTTGGTCCCTTGGTCCCTTTTCATGACTGCTAATTGCAAGCCTGCCTTCTCTATCTGAGATCCTATCCTAGCACTGGCTTAATCTGCTTCGAGTACTTTCAGTGGAATTTTTATTCTCCTGGTTATCTGCTTGAATCTGCCTTATGGATTCCATTTGTTTTTTATGCTGAACATTCATGGCTACCATAATTTTTTAAAGCTTGTATCTTTTGGTGTGTATATGTTTTAGTGTCACTAAGCATGGTTTTTATTTTGCAAACTTATCTCTGCAGTTATGAGAGATTATTTCTGATTTGATTTTTTCCAGAGTCTCATTCAATTGCTTTGTTGTCACCACTTCAGAGAGGCCAGGTGGGGGCTTTCATATTATCCCACCTCATTTCCCCATGAGTTTGCCTTTGGTGAACCTGATATCTACTGTTGCATCTTGTATAAGTGTCTTCTCATTTTCTTTTCTTTTTGTTTGTTTGTTTAATTCCTAGGACAATGCTTGTAGATTGCCTATGATAGGTTACTTTAATTTTAGTATTTAGGATCCTTAGGTGATGACTACCTCTCCAGGGTGTCTTATAGGTATTGCTGGTGTTTAGGTTTTGAGTCTGTTGGAAGAATCTACCTCTTCAATTTGTTGGAGATGAGAAGTTGCTGGTTGCTTGGCCAAGTCCCTGGTTCTTTGGCACTGTGTCACAGGATTTTCTGTCACCCTTAGTCAATTTCAGTCATGAAACACTAGGATCAACAGCTGTTCAGAACAATCATGTGACTTTTGGCTGTAGTGGTACCAATAGCATCAAACACAGCCTACAAAACAACAAATGGAGCTAACCATTAATTTGCTACTTTTTTAAAATTAATTTTTTATTAAATTGGAGGTAGTAATATACAACAAAACAGGATGGAATAAAGCCAATTGAGACAGTGTAGTGAAATTGGTACAGAACATCACAGCAGGTCACTGGGACAACAGTAATAGGCACTATTGTATATCTCATTATCTTCACAATAGTAGTTCTTTCAATCAGGTATAGAAAAATCAAAAGAAATACACAGTATTACAGAACTTATCAAAACAGAATATTGAATAGAGCAGCACAGTTAATCAGGACCAAGCAAAACGGCGATGAAAATATCTGCCTTCAAAGAGATAGTAGAAGGAAATTCCCCCCACTCACTGCATTACATATGGTCAACCTCCCAAGAGATGCCCAGATCCTTGGATCCAACTTGCTAATGGGGGGGTGTTATGGTATGTTTGATTCTCAGCCTGCACCCCAGTAGGTGGCAGGCTAGTTGCTGGTTTGCTCAGCACTGTAAGTTCCAACATGGCGCAGATCTCAGGAAACGCTGTTGCTTCTTGCTTCTTGCCCTGGGGTGGCTGCGGCTTGCCAGACCACAGCCACTTACCAGGGCAGCATGCTGGTTGCTGGTTTGCTGAGTGTAATTTGCTACTTTTAATTGTTTGAAATAGATTTGTGATTATATAACAAAATCTAAAACAAAGCAGAAAATTATATAAGGTATACATGTCCTTAATATGTCACTTTTGCCATCGGGGTTAAAATTTAAAATGGGTTACGGAGAAAATAGACAAGTGGATGAAGAGGAAGAGATTAGAAGTAAATTTGGAGGACAAAGTGGGATCATGCTAACTTTGGGAAACTGGAGTAGAAGACTGGAGGGAAAGAGAGAAGGAAGAGATAAAAAGAACAGAAAAGAACCACAGCCACAAAGAGGATAGAAACCGTGTTCAAACTCATATAAAAACAAGATCAATCAGTGAAAGAAAAACAAAAACAAAAACCCACCATCACAGCAACAGAAAACAAATGAAAGAAAAAGGAAAAAAAAAGTCCACTTCCAGGTTTGTCTGGGTTTGTCTCTGCTTTCACTGGCAACTTGTGGAGATGGAGTCCTGATCCATGCCAATTTACCCTAGCAAGATAGCAGTAGCTTTTTGGTGGGCTAGTGGATAATCTCAGCCAGCCTGCACTTTCTAGCTGAGATCAGACTCATTCAGTTCACTGCTTTCCGAGCAACTTTCACAGGTCTGAGCCCAGCTGGGAGCCACTAGGTGGATCTGGTAGCTTCTCTGAGTTCTGATGTCAGATGGCCCATCTCTAAGATGGTACTGGGCCAATTGCTCTCTTGTGTGAGAGGACTGAGTCCTCTGTGCTCACCACCAGCCACTGCAATCCTTCATGGTCCCTGCTCCACTGCCACATATCTCTGTGGACACCTCCGGGGTTGCCAGCTGTCACCGTGTGTCCATTGGTTTGAACCACTTCTCTTCCATAGTGAGCCCTGTTTCGAGGAGAAGGTGCCACCAGCTACCACCTTCTTTGTTGAGGTTTTTCTCTTCACTGTCTCTGTGGGCTTCAATTCATGCTTCCAATGCCCAAATATTCTTTAAGGACAATTTTGGGAGTTAACTGATAAAATTGTGGCACTTTAGATTTTTAACAGCTTGCTGCAGAACGTGTGCCATAGGTTTGCCACTATTGGTCCAGAGCAACTACACGAGGAAGACTCTCACTGTGCCTTCTCGCCATAGTTCCTGAATAAAGTAAAGCACTATTAACCCACAGGTGTCCCAGGGTTGAGCTGTTTGCACTGGAAGCTAGGGATTTGTGATTCGCTGCTTACACTCTAGGAAGAAGAACACATCTTTATTTGTGGTCCTAGCAGTTGACAAAGTTGAGCAGTTTTGCTTTGGTTCCTGTTTCCTGGCACCCTACTCCAGATATACACATCTCCCAACATACTCTGTCCATTTCTCCAGCGATGTAGTCTCAAGCTTATCTGTAAGTAAAGGAAGGTGCAATCACACTTGAATTTATAGTGGCAAGTAACTAAAAGCACAACCTCTCATTTATATTGCTTTAAAACATATATGTTAAAAAAGAAAAGTAAAGAATATATGGTCTCTAATATCGCTGTTTTTGTCAGATTGTGGAGCAGAACTGTTGACAGTCTCACTGTTTGAATGTCTACTTTACATATTTTAACTTTGTAAATTGAACAACTATTTCCAAGAAGTCAGTATGTAATTTGTCAAACAATAATTTTTTTAGGTTTCTTTGTTGTTGTTCTTTTCCTTTTTTCCTTGGAATACTGTATTGTTGCTATCCTTTATTCTGTTTTGTTTTTTTTCTCTTTAAATAAAATTATTTTAAAAAAAAGAATATATGGTCTCTATTTGGTTCTAAACCAACACATTCCTGGGAGTGGTTTTATTTTGCTTTCTCCTCTTTTTTGTGTGGAGCTAAAGGAAAGACAAGCCACAAAACAGCACCGACCTTGGAAATATGCTCTGACAAAAGCAGTGGTGGAGCTGTGGAAGAAGAGGGTTGGCTCCACAAAATCCAACACGAAAATGGCTTGAGGGTCTAAGAAGCAGTTTCATTACGCCTCTTTTAATGACTGTGTTGTTCTGTGTTAGCTTGACTGTATTCTTATTTATTGTACATTAGTAATGTAGTAAATTAAAAAAGATGAAATTACATGACATCCCGAGTCCTAGCAACTTAAAATGTGATATTGCATGTCCATTATTGTTGCCGCTAAGCCATGCCATTTTAGATTTTTAAAGACAACATGTTTCAAAAACACTCGGTCACTCCATTATTGCTGCTAAGCCATGCCATTTTAGATTTTTAAATACTACATGTTTCAAAAACACTCGGTCACCCCTCAAACAAACAAGCACACAAGATGAACAAATAAATAAGAAATGAGGTAATCTAACAAACAAACCTAAACAGAATCTGCACTTCAAAATGCTACCGCCAGAGGGTACCCTTATCAAAGCCATGCTACCTTTTATTTCCTGCATCCTTGATCATTGTTCCCTTATTTTCAAGGGCTATATAATGGTGACTATTTGTATTCAATAACTCAGTTATGTATTTGCTGCTCTTTTTAGATTCCAGGCATTGTTTCACCTTTGGATATGTTCTCACGTAGGAGAGACGGGACTTAGGCTTGTCACTACCATCTCCTTTAGCTTTTCTTTGGGATCTCTGTTGCTTTAAATCTTAGCCATGAATAAGACTTTACCTTAAAAGAATCTTGAAAATTACTAGAAAATTTATGAAAGTAGGTTAATCAAATACATTTTATTTTATTATTATTATTATTATTATTATTATTTTTTTTTTTTTTTGATACCAGGGATTGAACTCATGACCTCACGCTTGCCAGACAGGCACTTAAGCCACTGAGCTAAATCCCCAGCCCCAATCAAATATATTTTAGAATTGCTGAATTGTTTATACACTTTCAGCTGTAAATTGCTCTTGACCTTGAAAATTAAACAGCTGTAAGAACAGCCTGGTTAATTTACTTAAAATTGTCTCAAGTTTATCCTTCTTTATGGGAAAATTGTACTTCATTGTATAAAAAGCCACACATTCTTTGTCTATCAATCAGTTGATGGCCATTTGGGCTGTTTCCAAAATTTAGCTATTACAAACTGTGGTGCTATAAACATGGGTGTGCATACATTGCTGTGGTATGATGCTTTGAATTCTTTTAGGAACATAACAAGAAGGGAAATAGCGAGATGAAATGAAACCACAGTTTTAGGTTTTTGAGTTAATCTCCACACTGATTTCCATAGTGATTGCACCAGTCTACACTGCCACTAACAGTGGAGAATGGTTCCTTTTCCCCCACAGCCCTAACAGCCCTTGTTATTGGTTGATTTTTTAATAATAGCCATTGTTTCTGGAGTAAGCCAGTATGTTAGTCTTGTTTTAATTTGCATTTCTTGGATGACTAGCAATGTTGAACATTTTGTCATGTATTTACTTGCCATTTCTATTTCTTCATCTGAGAAGTGTCTGTTCATTTCAGGTGTCCTTTCTCTCTCTCTTTCTTTCTTTCTTTCTTTCTTTCTTTCTTTCTTTCTTTCTTTCTTTCTTTTTCTTTCTCTCTTTCTCTTTTTCTCTCTTTCTTTCTTCTTCTTTCTTTCAAATAAGTTTGGTGTCTAAGTTACTTTTCTCATTATTGAGATAAAATACCCAACACTCAAAGTTAGAGGAAGAAAGGTTTATTTAGCTCACAGTTTATAGGGGTTTCAGTTCATAACTGGCTGACTCCAAGGCAGGGAATGGCATCACAGAGAAAAAACCATTCATTGCAGGCAGAAGGTAGGCAAAGCCACAAGGGATAGCCACAATTACTTGTATCTCTTATATCTTATCCAATCTACTTAGGGTGGGTACACTCACACATTTTACCATGATTCAGTTTCAGCATCACACATTCTAGATCCAGCCATCTCCACAAAAACTCCACCTTTGACTGCATGAGGCTTTGAGGGGTCATCTAGACATAACCCATAACAGTTGGTTAAAGATTTGCCAATTTTATCCAGTCTTTCAAAGAACCAACTTTTGAATTCATTGATTCTTTGTATTATTTCCTCAGTCTCCACTGAATTAATTTCTGCTCTGAATCTTAATAATTTCTTTCCTCATATGAGGTTTGGGCTTGACTTAGTCTTTTTCTAGAAGCTTGAGGATCAACATTAGGTAGCTTATTTGAGTTTGCTCTGTTTTTCTGATATGGAAATTTGCAACTATGAATATTCCTCATATGAATTCTTTCATTGTGTCCCATATGTTCCAATATGTTGCCTTGGCATTATTATTTAATTGTAGAAACTTTTTTCCCCTTACTTTCATCTGTGACCCATTGATCATTCAAGAGGATGTTATTTAACTTCCACCTGTTTATGAAGAGTTTGTAGCTTCTTTTGCTATTTATTTCCAGTTTCATTGCACTGTTCTGATAATATGCATGGGATAATTTTGATTCCTTTGCATTTACTTATGCATGTACTATGAGCTAGTATGAAGTCTATTTTTGAGAACATCCTATGTGCAGCTGAGAAGAATGTTTATTCCAAAGTTGTGGGGTGGTAAAAACAAAACAAAGCAAAACAAAACAAAACAAAACAAAACAAAAACAAAAAAACAAAACAAATAAAAAACAAAACAAAGTTGTGGAGCATAACACTCTGTAGACATCTACTAAGTCCATTTTCAAAAGTTTGGTTCAGTTCTAATAATTATTTGTTGACTTTTTTGTCTAGTTGGTCTGTTTGTGACAATGGGGTATTGAGGCACCATTACAAATGTATTAGTGCTTATTTGATTTCCATTCTATTGATATTTGTTTTGTATAGTTGGGTGTGCTGGTACTTGGTGCATATACATTTATGATTGTTATTTCTTCCTTTTGGATGCTTCCCTTTACAAGTACATAGTGATCTTCTTTGTCTTGATAAGTTTTGGCTTGAAATTCATTTTGTCTGTCAACAGAATAGCTATTACTGCTTTTTTTTCTATGTTCCTGTCATATGCAGCATTGTTTTCCATCCTCTGACTTTCAGGCTATGAATTTCTTTTTGAGTTAAATGATGTATGAAGCATATCATTGCCCCTTGTTTGTCAATCCATTCTGCCAGTCTGTTTCTTTTGATTGGTGAATTGAGACTGTTTACATTGATGGTTATAAGTGACATGTATTGAGTTATCCTTTTCATGTTATCTCCTGTTGTTGGTTCCTGTTATGGTTTGTTTCTAGATGTCTTCCCAAAGCCTCATGGAGTCATGGGGTGGTGGGCCTTTTGCAGGTACTGAATGTAGAGTTTGTGATTGGTTCATGGTCCAGTGAAGGATTAATGGTGTGAGTGCCACAACCATCTTAAGGTGAGTAGGCTGAATACAATATAAGGAACAGAAAGAGGTGTGTTTCCTCCTTTTGTTTTTGCTTTTGCTATGTTACACCACTATGAACTGTTGCTGCTCTGCCATGTACCTGCCTTGAAGCCGGCTGATTTTGGACTGAAATCTCTACAAACTGTGAGCTAAATAACCCTTTCTTCCCTTAACATAGTGTGTCAGGTATTTTTGTCATAGCAATGAGAAAAATAACTAAGACAATTCACTTCTCCACCCTCTGTTGAATTACTTGCTTTGTCTCATGTATTAATTCTCTTGGGGTTCATGGAATGGTAGTCCTTATTATTCCTTTCTACAATGTCCTTCAAAACAATTTGGAGTGTTGGTTTGATGGTCCTGAATTTCTTCAGGTGTTATTTGTCATGGAATTTTCTAATTTCTTCATCAATTCTGAAAGATAGTTTTGAAGATTGCATTAATATAAGTGGGAGGTTGTTTCCTTTAGGGCTTTCAAACTCTTCTTGCCTTGAGGGTTTGTGTTGAGAAGTCAACTCTGATTAGGATGGACTTTCCTTTATAGGTGATTTTTTTCCCCTCTAACAGCTTTTAATATTTTATTCTTGTGTTCAATTTCTGGAATGTTGAATACTGTATGCCTTGGTGTAGATTTTTTCTGATCATGGCTTATTGGAGTTGTATAGGCCTCATTTGTCGTCTGCTTGTCAATTTTTTGTTTCATGTTTGGAAAATTTTACACCATTACATCTGTGAACAGGTTTTTAAATGTCATTTGTGCTATTTCTTGCTTTTTCATTAACTCCAATCAATCTTATGTTATTTTTCTTTGTATCATCTAGCAGCTGTTAGATTGATTTTTCATTGTACCTTGCTGTTTTTCTAAGAAACCTTTTTTTTTTCATGATTGCTTACTGCAAACTAGTCCTCTACATCTGGTATTCTGTCATTCTGCTGTGTATACTTTCAATAGAATTTTTAATCTGGATATCTATTTGGATCTGTTTCATTGATTCCTTTTTTCCCCCTATGTTGGGCATTCATGATGTCCATTATTTTTCTAAACTCTTCTATTTTAAAATCTGTATTACTGTAGTTTCATAAACCACATTCTTCATCATGGTCATCATCTCTTTAGTTATCTTAAATTATTTCTAATTTGATTTTTTTTTCTAGAGCTTCATTCATGTGCTTTGCTACTTCCACTGTCACCAATTCAGAGTTCAGATGAGTGACTTTTCAATTGTTCTATCTTACTGCCCCCTAGTCTTGTCTTGGGCAAGATGGAAGTTTAGCCAGGGATTTAGCTCAGCAGCCTATGCACCTGCCTGGCAAGAGCTAGGTCATGAGTTTGATCCCCAGTACAAAAAAAAAAAAAAAAAAAAAAAAAAAAAAAAGGAAGTTTAGAGTTTCATCTTGCTTCTCTGCATTGTCATTTGCTACTTTTAAAGTTTAGTTTCTGTTTTGATGTTTGTAAATTGCTTATGATAGGTAGTTTTATTGCCGGTTTTGAGAGGTCCTTAGGAAATGACTACTTTTCAGAGATGTCTTCTAGGTGTAGCTTACTTTTAGCTGTTGAGTCTGTTGTAAGATCCTTCTCCTTCAATTTATTGGGAATGAGAATTTGCTGCTCGTTTGGCTTAGCCCTGGTCTTTGGTACTGGCCTGCCATTTTTTTTTGTGACCATCATGCAGTATTGGTCTTGACATACAAGGAAGAACAACTGAGTAGAATATGTCACCTTGGTGAAGTAGTACAATTAGTAATAACAATTATGTCAAGGATTTCCTAGAAAATCACAGATTTTGGTAATTATTAATTTGCCATCTTTAACCATATGAAGATCTTTAGTTATATAACAAAATGTAAAACAAACCAGAAATTTGTATATAGTAAATATTCACACAATAGAGCAATTTTACTCTCAGGGGAGAAAACTTAAAAAGGAAAAATAGAGAAATAGAAGAAAAAGATACTAGAAGCAAGGCTAAAGGACAATGGAAGATTATGTAAGCTTTAGGAAACTGGTAAAAAAAACAAGAGGAAATGAAAGAAGGAAGAAAAACAAACACAGAACAAAACAACAGCTAAAAATCTAGAAACAATGCTCACGTGCATATAAAATCAGGAACAAATAATCAGGAGTAAAAAAGCGAAAAAAGGAAGAAAAAAATGTCCATTTCAGGGTGTGTCTCTGCAATCAGAAGGGGCAGACAGGGCCAAGATTCCTGCTGTATGATCCTAGCAAGCCAGCTGCAATAGTACAGTTGCTGATGGATAATCCCAGCAAACTTGTGCTTTCAACTCCACTGTGTTTCAGACTGATTTTTGTTTCTGGCTGTGACATCGGGACCTGAGTTTTTCAGCACAGAATCCTTCAGGTGCCTCTTGCCAATCTGAATGCTGGGTGTCTCACACAGGTGCACCTCACCTTCACACTGGGAGGAGCTAGGTGGACCTAACCCATGACTGCTGTCTTAGATTCAGCTGGCCTCTTTCCAAAATGGCAACCAGAGAATCACTCTCTTCTGGGGCCATTTGAATTGCAGTCACTCACCTATCACTGCAGCCCACAGCATGTACTGCTCTGTTCCACTGATGTATGTCTCCATGGAGGCCTCTTGGCTTTCTCACTCACCATGCCTCTGCAGGTTTTACCTGTTTTTTCATGCTATGAGTTGGAGTTCAGGGAGAAGGTGTTGTTTGCCACATCTCTCTATTGTATTAGGGTTCCTCTCTTTGTGGACTCTAATTCTCAATTGAGATCCTTGCTGGGTCCTGGCAACCCACATCCCTCCTTCTCTTCCCCATGTAACTATATTCCAGTGTTTGGACTCCAAATCTAAAGAGGTTGATTTGCTGCTTCTCACCACTCCACTATCTTTTTGAAAGTACCCTGTTAAATCTTTGAAGGGAGATTTAAAAATAGGAAAATATTTTTTCCTAAAAATAGGAAATCTTTAGTGTAATAACTCTAAAACTTTTTAGTGTATTTCTACTTAAAGATATATTATGATTAGTTTAATCAAGGGAACAGTTCAAGATGGTATTCTGCAAGTCATTGTGTAGGTAAGATTTATAATTATTAGTTTGACATGATTATACAGTAATATGATATCTCTTATAGTGTCTTAACTACAGGCTCTTCCAAATTGTAAAATAAAAGCTATAAAAATATGTACAAATATAATTTCCTTGATGTATAAAACAAAATCAACCTTTACCTTAATCAAAGCAAGGATAATGGACTGACTATAAACAATGTTGACATTTTCATGATTTTCAAATGAGTATGTGAATAAAATATTAGGTAGGTATCATATGCTTTATGGTAAATAACTCATCTATACTTTTCTGTCTGTTAATCTTGGAGCTTGCACTAACCTGTGTTTGTGACAGGAAATTAGAGTATTATTTGTCATCTCTGGGATAATGTAAAAATCAAAGCAGACAATGTTCTTGATTTAAATATTTAAATGCATCATTTGTGTTTTTTGGTTTTGCAATAGTCTAAATTATAAATTAAGTCCAACTATCACCTGGATAACAGAATTAGGTTGAACAACAAACACAGAGCAGCTTATATATGTATTCTAGTGGTCTTTTACTCTGGGATTCGGTAATTGTGTGAGGTTTTTCGCCTCATGGTCATACATTAATGTGACACCTCAGGCTTTTTGCCCTGATTATTAGAGGAAGGCCTATTTTAGCATTGTGTTCAAAACATAGAGAGGACCAGATATCTGAGTGGAAGGAAGGGTAGAAGAGAGTAGGCCAAACAGAAAAATCTAGAATCTTCAAGAATAAACAAAGAAAATGGAGATTCTGACAGTCAGGCACTATAAGGAGCAATTGTCTACATCATCTTTTACTGCACTGGGGCCCTGAAGATCCCATCTCAGTGTTTTCTCCTAGAGGGTTTATAAATCATTCTATCCTAGTAAGACTGAGAATAAAGAATGGTTAGATTATGTATGCAATTGGCTGACAGTTGTATTTTCATTGAGATACTTTGTTTGGATTGTTTTTTCAAATCCATTTTATTTCACAGAAAAAAAGAAAAAAAAGAAGTAGAAGGAAAAAACTACAACAAAACTTCAAAACATGACAATCAGGGTGGATATTTATTTTTGAGGGGAGTCTTACACACAAAATTCATTTTATTTATTCATCCATCCTCCCACCCTTCCGTTTATCAACCAAAATTTGAGATTCTGCTTCCAGGCTCTCTGAATGACCATTAGGGACATAATGGGGAGCAAAGCAATCATGTTTCTCTCATCTTGAGAAATAGGTGAGTGAGCAAAGCTGATCTGGAGTGGAATTTTAAGAAATAAGATTGTTTTGATGGGCTCATGGCTGCCTAGATTTACTTTGAGTTTTTGATGCTTACTTTTTTAAAAATAATTTTATTTAAAGAGAAAACAACAAAACAAAACAAAACAAAACAAAACAAAACAGAATAAAGGGTAGCAACAATACAGTATTCCAAGGAAAAAAGGAAAAGAACAACAACAAAAAAACCTAAGAAACTATTGCTTGACAAATTACATACTGACTTCTTGGAAATAGTTGTTCAATTTACAAAGTTAAAACATGTAAAGTAGACATTCAAACAGTGAGACTGTTAACAGTTCTGCTCCACAATCTGACAAAAACAGCAATATGGTCATCCATCTTACTCATGCAAATATACTTGCAATTATATCAAAAGGGTAAAATTAAACACAACAAAACAAAGCAAAGCAGATCACAAGAAAGCAATGTAAGAGACAAAAATTTCAAAACTAGACAATCGGAGATAATCACTCTCTATCATATTGACTCTTGTTTTCTTCCAAATAGTTGTCCATATTGTCACATACAGGGAATTCACATGAAACAACCTAGTATGGAATTGATCTGAGCAGGACGAGGAGGGCATTTCAGGTCTTCAAGACCAGACATTAGGGAAGCCAAGAATAGCTGTCATAGTGTCTCTCATTGTCTTCAAAACAGCTGTCCATACCTTCACGTGTGTTGAACTTAAACAAGGCAAAGCAAGCTAAGATCACTTTGAACAAAAAGTGATAGTTTTGCTGGACTTCACATCATGACATCATGGAATCAGCACTGGGTATTGTAGTGTCTCTTTTTCTTCAAAGTGGTTGTTCATTTCAACATGTGTTATATAGTTGGTTCTCATAAACTGTTTATAAACTCTACACATGCATGAGTCTCTACATGTATATCTATCATTTCTGTATTAGCATGAAAAACAAAACAAAGCAAGATAAAACAAAACAATTCCTAGAAAAGCATGAGGTAGAAAAGTCACATAAAACCACAATATAAGGTGATCTACAATGGTTACCATGGTGTCTCAGCAGTGTATAACAACATTAATAAAAACGAAGCATTGCAGACACTATAAGACTTCAAAAGCAAGTAATAATCAAACCAGAGTGGGTATCTTAGTGAATCTTGTCATCTTCAGTGTAGTTGCCTATACACTTAGACTTGATGCTATCCATCATAACAGATTTAAATAAAATCAGTCAATACAAAGTAGCAATCTAACAAACCAGGTTCAAATAAGATCAGTCATAATAAGACAGTGTAAGTTAT
>PVJX010016149.1:0-41017 GCA_004027295.1 Dolichotis patagonum
CAGAGTGCGCACACCTTGGGTCTTTGCTAGGGAGGCACTGGCCACTTTGGGGCAGCGAGTGGATGCCACTCTGGCAGACTTTGCCCACACAAGGTTTTGGCACAGATTCTGCTCTTGGGAGTGCAGGAAAGGTGCGGAGGGCTGCGATAAGATTTGGATTTGTAAAAGATGGTCGTGCCAGCTGATGGCAGAGCAGGCGAGGGGGCAGTCAGGTGGTGCAGGGGCATCTGTGGCTGAGGAGGAGCATTTCTGCAGCTGCCTACAGGCCAGATGGACGGCCACTCGGACACGGGGGAGGCAAGAGTGCACTTATGCAGGGGGTGCGTGGGTGGCAGGCCAGGTTCCTGAGGACCCACTCAGGATTTCCAGTGGCGAACGACGGAGGGGGAGGGCTGGGACAAGCATTGGACAGTGGGCTGGAGAAAGATGGTGAAGCTTCTCACAGAGAGGAGACACACGCTGGGCTGGGAGGAAACGTGAGAAAGGGGAGGGCCGGAGGACAGTGGTGCTGTGTGGCCATCCAAGACAGCCCAGCTGAGGAAAGAAACGCTTGAACGTTCATTGCCAGAGTTACTATCAGCTCTGACCTGTTGAATAGTGGTAACAGCCAACAGGTGTGCTTTCTACATAGTATTTTAATACATATTCATAGGTCATTGTAAGAGATAATAGCAAAACCCTTCACCCACTCCCCCTGCTGGTGTTGTCCTGCATGGTGCTACTGAAGTGTCACCCCTCGGACAGCAAGAGAGACCCCTCGAAGCAGCTCTCGGCCTGCTGCATCTTCCTTTGGACGTGTGTGTGTGCGCGCACGCGCACGTGTGTGTGTATGTTATTTAGTTATTTTTCTCGTTGCTGAGACAAAATACTGGACACCCAAAGTAGAAGGAAAAGTTTATTTCAGCTCCTACTTTGTGGAGGTTTTAGTTCACAGCTGGCTGGTCTCAAGGCAAGGCGGCCTGGCAGAGGGGAATCTCAGAGCAGGTGGCAGGAGGCAGCAAGCCAGTGACACAACCAAACACAAGTAACTAGCAGCAGCCTCTTTCTGTCCTTTACATCCTATCCAAACTCCCCACTCTTAGGCAGGTGGCACTCACACCCTTAATCCTAGTGACCCCAGTATCACGACCTAGATCCAGCCACCTCTATAAACCCCCCTACACCTACATGAGGCTTTGGGGGGGGCATCTAGAGTCGTGTGTATTTAGTTCTACGCAGCTGTATTCTTTGTATTTTAAGTGGTCTATCTCTATTTGAATTTTACTTTTTTCCTGATAACTTTGCAAATTAAAGAAAAGGAAATTGACAAAGGCATTGAACACCCATATAAACTTTCTCATTAAATTAATGATGTGGTGCCCATTCATCGATCTATTATAAAACTTGAAATTTCTTAATTGAAATTTGGACCATGGGGGCAAAATAAAAAATCTATCATAAAAGCTAATGGTATGAGTGGATTTCTCATATCCAAATATTCAGGGCCATAATTAACCGAAATGTGGAACCATGAACCTCTCGTCTTGGATATAGAGCCGCCATGAAAATGGATTCTCCTCGAAGTAAGATTAGGGCCCGGATTTACTGTCTCAGCTACCTCAGCCCCGACATTAGAGTCTGCGATGTCAGGGCAGTGGGAGCCTGAAAGGCCATCCGGTGCCTCTGCTCCCAGGGCCCTCCTTTTCCCCGTGGACGTACTTGTAATAAACAATACAAGGTCCAGGGGTGAAATTGAAATGGTGGTAGTGATGGTGACGACAACGATGACAATTTTGTGTTTATTTCTCCCGTCAAGTGCTGCGTGAGACGCTCATGGACGCTCCTGGGCAGCAGAATCGCCTCCCAAGGTCAGTGCACTCACGCCCGCTCTGCCCCGGAGGGAGCTGGGCGTAGGCAACACAGTGAGCTGCCCTGGTCCTCCGCTGTGGGACCCCAGGAGTCTCCGGGCCGGGGAGTGGTAATGCCACATTTCAGACTCTCAGTACAGCGTTTGTGTCTGTCGGTGGGACCCACACATGGAGCAACTTCAGATTTATTGACCACTGAACGCAGAGTTAGCCGGTGTTAAAATACTGCCTGGAATTCGAACGCGGGCAAGCTCACGGGTCTGCGGAAAGCTTTCACGGGAGAGGTGAAGGCTGGAGCTGTGTTTAGCCTCTGGTCACGCCGATCTGTGACGTGCTCGGGCCGGTTTTCCCACCTTACTGCTGCCTGAGGCTGTCCTCCCCTCACGGGAGTTGCCTGGGCTTTCCCACAGGTCTCCCACCCTCCACACCGGCCTCGGTGACCTTTCCTCCATGGTGGGTGCTCCACAGGGCGAAGCAGGTCTGCTCAGCCTGTGCTCGGAAACCCTCGCAGCTCTGCTACACTGGGGCAGAATGGGGCCCTTGGGATGGCACTGTGGGCCTTGCTCCTCCTGCCCGCTGCTGTCCTGGGCCAGGGATTTAGCTCAGCAGCGTAAGCGCCTGCCTGGCAAGCATGGGGTCATCAGTTCAAACCCCAGTGCCGAAAAAAAAAAGAAAGAAAAGAATCTATTCTTAAACCCACTGCTGTCTGTGCCCTCACCTCTGGGCTGTGTCCTCGGCAGACACGTGGGTCCCAGCAGGCCTCAGGGCTTCCCCAGGACCCTCCCGTAGCACTGGCTCCTGACATGCCCTAGACCTTCTTCCTCTGCTACAGGTTTCTGCTTCAATACCACCTCTTCCAAGGAGGCCTCCCCACCTCCTGCCAAGCCTGTGTCTCCACTCCGATTTTCCCATGCCCAGGGCACACCCAGCATGTGCGGAAAGCTCCTAGGGCACTGAGCTCTCCGCACTGAGCCTCAGCAGCACCCAGCGTGTGGCCCGAGCTCGTCGTCGGGGCTGAGGTGGCGGGAAGTCAGAGGAGGTGAGGCAGACAGGACTAAAGCAGTGAAAAAATGAGAAGGGGGATTTTTCTCCTGTCACCTGGAGACCCTCGTTCCAGGGCAACATTGCCACTGCTTGGTGGCAGAGATGACCCTCCTTTCTGCCCACAGTAGGACTCAGGACATCATGGCAGACTTCTGGGGCTCTGCCCCTTCAGCTCGGGATACTCCATCGGGAGCCCAGGTCTCCCCTCGCTGTCTGGAGTTTGGCTTCAGCGTCTGGCCCGCTCCCCTCAGCCTGGGCTCCACACTCTGGCCTGTGGGCTCGGATCCTCTGCCAGACCCCTCTCTCTCCCACAATAGACTCGTGTCAAGCCTGAATGCTGGGGATGGTGCCTCTCACCACACGGGGACCTGTGGCTCCTGTGTCTGCGGAGGCAATCCAGAGCCTGAACCAGGCCAGACACCCAGGATGCCCGGGGCGGCATGCAGAGTGCATCTCACTCCAGCGGCTGCACATTCTGAGGCATGGCGAGGCCCTGGAGAGCAGGTTGGAAGAAAGGGAAGTGGCCCATTTGTCCTGGTGCTGACACTGTCAGAGCTTCACTGAAGCAAGTCAGTTAGAAAGGACATTGCAGCTGGTGCAACTTTGCCTACCAGAGCACGGGAGCAAACTTCGGACAAGATTCGGGATCCTAAATCAGTTTTGATTGACACTGCCTTCCAAACTGGATGAGAAAAATTAGGCCTTTAGGGGAGACCTAAATTCAACTTTCTGAATTCTCCAAATTATAGGCAGACATACCCAGCTTCCCCAATCCTCTTCTTCTTCAGTCTTAGAGGTTTAGCTGAGTGTGTGTGCATGGAAGAAGAAGAAGAAGAAGAAGAAGAAGAAGAAGAAGAAGAAGAAGAAGAAGAAGAAGAAGAAGAAGAGGATATTGTCCAGCCATCCCCTCCTTATTGGAGTGTCTTCAAATTGTACAGTTTATAAAGACCATTTGCTAGCAGGAATAACCAACTTTCTGCTCTAAAAGATGCAGGCAGCTAGTATTAGCCAGCACAGGCCAGACAGTAATAGTGCTGCTATTACGACTTGGCTACTGCTCTTAGTTACTACTGGTAGTAAGACTAATACTACTGCAGCACCAGTACGGTAGAAGCTGCGGTGAGAATAACAAGTAACACTTCCTACATTCTTATGCAGTGTGTCCCTGGCGCTGTGTATATGTCTCGCCATGTAGGGACAACAATAACCCAGACAGACGCTCACATTGCCCCTTTGTGTGTGATTGCTGAAGCCGTGTGAGGTCGAATACCTGGCAGAGTCACACTTCCATCAAGCCATTTTCGACTGAGTTCACCTGATGCAAATGTCTTATTTCTTATCTTGCCTCTGGAATGCGCCTCGCATCTCTTGCTCCTGAGAACATGGAGCAGCTTTGGCGGGGCTGGAAGTGTGTTCCAGGCTTTCTGCTCAGTTGCAGGAGAGACGATGTTGGGCTTCCTCACAGCATGGCAGCTAGGCTTCGAGGGGGCAGCTGAGGAGACCAGGGAGGAAGCTACATTTCCTTCTATGCTGGCTGTGGGAGTCGCTGGGACCATTTCTCTGCAGAGCCCAGCTACTCCTTCCAAGAGAGGACACACAGGCCCACCTGCTACTGGGAGAAGCCTGGATTCAACTGTGAGCAGAGCTCCTGGACCAATGTGGCAGAGATTTGAAGGAGGCGCCATCTGCCACCCTTCTTCCAGAAACCTTGCCCATCTACTTCTACGATCATGTCTTGTCCTGCTCCGGGGGACCCTGCACTCATCTTTGGGTGATGTCCTCATGTGCCAGTGGGACAGTTCCATGGGTCACTCCACCTCTGTCTGACCGTATTCCAGCTGATACGGCTTTATTTTAGACTTTCCTAATGATTAATTCATCTTCAAATCCCTATTTCTGAGCACTGGACCAGACTAGAGAGGTAAGCAAAGTGCTTTTGATTGGTGAATGACCAGCTGAGGGAAAGAGTGAGCCATATCTTCTCCTTCTTTCTTTTGCTAGTTTTTGGCTTTATAAATAAAGTTGCTCCAGAGTTGATACTTCCTCCATCTGCAGGAGACAGACCAGAAGGCCCACGTCACATACAAGGTGAAGCATCAAGACAGGCCCTGGGAGACAGCACTGCAGGTGGAACAGCAGCTCAGCACAGCGACTGGAGCTGGACAAGACCGTGGCAGGCCATGGACCTGAGAGACGGCAGTGACGTGCAGAGCGCTGGAGGGACAGGAAAAGGCGACACGCCCTTTATTCAGGTAGAATTGCAACCTACCTGAATAAAGAGCAGAAACTTCACCTACAGAGAGCAGAAACTGTTTTAAGATCTGAGTAGGCTGCCTATAATTAGTTTCCCTTAGCTCAGTAAATTCCCATGTAAGCATGTAATTCATTATAAATAAATATTACCATGGAGATGCAATGATTATAATAATTTTTAGCGTGTTTACTGTATATGAACATTTATTAACTATGCATTTTACCATTGTGTAGTAAATTCCAGAGCCTTCTAAGAGTGAGCCACTATTGTTTATGTTTGGATCATTATCTTCATAAGCAAAATCTCAGAGCTGCGAAACAGTGTGAGAGCTTGGAAGGGCCTGAGGCCACAGTCCGGCTGGCCCTTTCATTTCGGTTTAAGACAGAGGTTCTCAGGGCCCATGAGGGCAAAATAGGTTTTATAATAATATCCAAGTTTGTGTGAATTCTTTACTCTTATTATTGTTTTTTAGTGTACAGTGAAGTTTTGGAATGGTCATGTGACCTGGGATGACCTCTTTGCTCGGAAGGTCCAGGTGGTGAGGACAGAGTCCCCTCTTAGCCATGGGGTATGCATGCTCCAAGACCCCTGGTGAATGCCCGAAACCTCAGGAGGAACAGAAGCCTGTAGCTGCTATGTTTTCCTTATAGACAGGTCCTTATGATCACATTTAACTTACAAATTAGCACAGTAAAAGATAGATGCAATAACTAATGCTAAAATAGTTACAATGGTATAAAAGTTGTCTGAACGTGCTCTCTTTTTGAAAAAGTCAAGACAAACATTGATATTTCTGGAGTGCAATTTGATCACAGTTAATTAAAACTGTGGAAAATAAAACCAAGGACTGGCAAGGTTATATACTACACTTGTATGTTTTTGAGTTTTGCCATTTTCTCAGCTTTAATTTCTATTATGGTAAATAGACCACAGAAGTAGCAGGTCTTTGGGGCCTTCACTCATTTTAAGAGTTGAAATGGATTCTGAGACCCAGAAAGTTTGGTAAAAGGAGCTAAATAGCCCTTCACCTTAACTCCCGGATGGGATCCATTCTGTCTTTGGAGGTGCTGTGACATTAGCAAGACATGTGAAACTGAGGAGAGAGGAACAGGGAGAATGAAATGGAGAGACAGAGACACAGAGACAGACCCAGAGAGATGCTATGATGGGGTGGAGCTAGTTTGGCCCCCACAAAAAACCACGTCAAAACTCAATAGCTAAAACCTTAGCATCAGAGACTTAGCACACTTCACCCTCCACTCTGAGCATGGCAATTTGGGTTGGGCTCCTCTGGGTGGTTCCTGCAGTTGGAGTCCAGCTCCCTCTGGTTCATGTCTCTTCCTGGGCATCCGTGGGCGTGGCTTCTTTCCAAGGACCTTTCCCTTTTAGTAGCTGGGCAAGGAGCTCAGGACACCAGTGGTGTCTTAGGCCTCCCTCAAGGCTCCAGGTAGAACTGCTCTTGGTCAAGCATGTGGCAAGTCTGTCCACAAGCTGGGGCTTCGTGGAGAGAAGCACAGTCACATGACCACGAGGGCCAGTCCAGCACCAAGTGGGGTTATTTTTGCAGACCAGTTAGTGCAGGGCACTCCATCTGCCACTGACACTCTGGTGTCTTGATTATCCATTCAGGATCTCAGCCTGTTCTCCTCCCAAGGGCGCAAGTGAACAGTAACACCCACAATCGACCATTTTTCCTGGAGAGCAATTGTTGGCAGAAACAGCAAACCATATACTTAGAGCAGGTACTCTGGGCTTCTGCTCTAAGGGCACTTATTCTGCTCTTATTTTTAAGAAGCAGATGTGTGGAATTAAAATCTTCTCTTTTCCAAATCAAGAACAATTCAGGTTCCTCAGATTACTCTCTGAAAAGTGCGTTGTGTTGACAGAATTTGGACATTAACCAGAGATGCGCACCTGTATGTTCTGACTCATGTCATCTGACAGCCAAGTCCCAAGAGTCCCGTGAGCATTAAGTTTGACTCCCATCAGTCATCTCCAATTATTTTTTACAAATAAATGCAGCTGTAAAAGTGGTTAGAGAGATGTAAAACCTTCGAGGAGCAAGATAGTACTTTTCTCGGAGACAAAGTGGAGATTTAAAGGCAACATCAACACAGTGGGTGGCATTTGTTCTAACCTACATGCTAACGCTTCAAGTGCCATGTGACGCTGTAGCCAGAGAAAACAGAATCTAAAGCAAGAAGGGACAATGATTTAATTGTCTTTATTTCCATGATTTCTCTTTTTAATTGCAAGGTTTGAGTTTTAAACTAAATGTTAGCATTTGTAAAGGTATCATGTCAGCCCACATCAAAGCTTTTGTTCCAGTTCCAGAATTATCAAGAGTTTCAACCACAGACCTCCCTGGGGAACCATTCAGCTCCATTAGGCACCCAAAGTGTCAGTGAGAGTGACCTGCACGTCGATTGTTAGATACCATTAAAACATCTCACAAAACATCCTGAAAATGAACCACTTCTCAAATCTACAACTCGATGAAAATTCCCCCAAAGATTTTCATGCATAGAAATTATGAACCTGTTCAAAAACAGCATCATCTCTATGGCTTCCAGAAGGTTCTCTGTGCTCGTGAGCTATGCTGAGATTAAGACTGATTAGCTGCATCAAGCTGTAAGTGGATGAAATATGCTTTCTCATCTTGAGGAACCATCCATGGCGTTACCACTTGTCCGATCCTCTGCGGCAGGAGA
Organism: Dolichotis patagonum; assembly: GCA_004027295.1. Lineage (NCBI taxonomy): Eukaryota > Metazoa > Chordata > Mammalia > Rodentia > Caviidae > Dolichotis > Dolichotis patagonum. Next base: position 7,857 of record PVJX010016149.1, read on the forward strand.
ATTTATCACATGGGTATGAAATTCAGCAGTAGCTCGTTTCTGACTGCCTGACTCATAATCAACAACCACTCTTAGAGATTTTTGGCTGCCTCACCTGGTTATGCCAATAAATCTGAGCAAATAGCTGCCTGATTTGTTATTGATTTCCCTATGGATGAATTTGGGGCCGCATTTTCAGTGATGGGTCTTCCAAGTGGAAATTCAGAGCAAAGGGAAAGTTTTGCCAATATTGGGAGACTCCAGGGGCTCCTGTTTGTTTGTGCTGGAAAACTCGCTGTCCTTGCTGTCCTTGCTCACAAGGGTGCTGGCACATTTTCTGGTGCAAACGAAGAGAAGGAGCGGGGACGCTGTTGGGAATCTGGCCTTACTCAAGAGCTAGGTCAGGCTGTGATACGTCATCCTGATTCTGGAAGTCTGTGGATGCGGAGGAAAGCTACCAATCATTAAGCTTTTACATATTCACAATCGATATTGATCTCACCTAAATTTATCCTATGGTAAACCAAAGCCCAACTAGTGAAAAATCCAACACATAAATACTCCATAAACCGCGGATTGGGTGCTGGGAAAACCGGAATAATTCCAGGGAACCTACAAGGTTGGCTTGGCTTTCCTAGGAATCTGGGTTTGAAAATTATCTTAGTTGGAACTTTTGGACTCTTGTCAGGGAACACGAGTCTTTGGCTTCTTGTTAGAAATGGGTTCCATTGGGATACTGGGGGGTAATGAGCTGCAGTAGGGACTTGGTTGCAGTCTTATCTCATCTCATGACATGTGATGGATCCTTACAGCTTCATCAGGCACAATGAACCACTTTTTTCACAGGGAAAGTCAAGTTGGCACCTTTACCTTGCTTTCCTATCAGCTCCTCGCACCCAACCCAGCCTCTTTACCAGACATTCAGGGACTTCCAGTAGTTGTTTCCTTGTCTTCTGTGGTTTCAGTAACCAAGTTCTCCTGCGGTAGTCTAGTTTCTGTTTATAAAAGAAAATCTGTGCATTGGAAGACTTTTGAAAACTGGAACTATGGATCGAAGCATTGTTTCAAAAGTCTTCCGAGCAGAACTGTGTTGCTCTATGTTCTCGAGATCTGTGACCCACCCCTGGAATCCACATGGTTCTGTGACACGCTCCTCTTCACTGGGGTGCACGTCTTGCCTCCCACTTTTGGGCATGTGTTGGTTAGTTTTCTCTCATTGCTGGGGCAAAATACCCGACACCTAAAACTAAGACAGGAAACGTTCATTTAGCTCACAGTGTGTGAAGGTTTCAGCCCATAATCAGCTGGCTCCAAGGCGATGGCACAGGGGTTACAGTTCAAGATGGCATAAGACAGCAAAAGCAGCAGGAGCAAAGGGAGAGGCAGGGCAAGCCGCTCCTCCTCCCTTCCATTGCAAGCAGGCTACCATCGCCCCCAGGTGGGTGTAGCGCTCACACCACCTTCTTGCCCTGCTCCTGCACAGGCTGAGGATGTTTACAAAGTGAGGACCCTGGGTCCCTGCTGAGTCACTCAGTTAAACTTCTAAACTTCTCAAACTGACGCATGTATCAACCATTACAGGAGGTGATCTGGCTTGTAAGATGCAGCCAGATCCGAAACAAAGCAGCCAGGTATTTGGAATTCTTCATCTCTGCTATTAAATACCCACAGGATATTCTGGGGACATGAATTTTAAAAATTCATTCATCAAGCATCAGGATTTCAAAAGCGAATTTCTCAGTTGCAGCAATATGGAAGAAATGGAATCTCGAAACTCAATTGCACGCCCGAAGTGTACAGAGGGAAAGAGGCTGTAACTCAATTCTCAGAGATACTGAGCTTTTATCAGCCAGCGTCTGCATTCAGGGAAGCTGCTGTACAGATCTCTCTGCAGAGCAGCACGGCCTAAAAGAACTGAAGGAGGAAGGGGCCCTTGTGAACTTGAATTCTGCTTTTGGCGAGGTCCCCGACACGCCCCCCCTTATGAGGAGTCGTCTGGCACTTGTCCTTGCAGGCTGTGAGCAGGCAGCAGCCCATGCGCATGCTGGCTCATCAGAGGAGGCCTGGCCAGGGTGTGCATTTTTACAGATCACTTACTCCATGTTCGGTTTGTAAATAGGAAAGATGATCTGATTTCAGGTTTCCATTCCTGGAATAGCCTGGAAGCCTCCACGCTTTCACAGATAAGAACCTCAGTAGCTTGCACTTACCTACTACATAGATTCTGCCTGGCACAGAATGGAGGGGCCAATATCACTTTTTTTATCCCTCGGGGCACGATCCTTCCCTCCTCCATGGCTTGTCCTCTTTTTGTACAGAAATACCCAGGCTCTCTTCAAAAATGCTGGAAAGCAATACCAAAGGGGCTGTTGCTTCTGAAAATTTGAAGTAAGATTTTGGTTGGTCTTACCCCTTAGTTCTTGAGGTGCAGAGGGTGGAAGAAAGAGCAGTTTTGAGACAAAACTGAATCTCAATTCTAATGCCAGTGACTCCTGACTACCAGCAGTCACATTGGGTTCCTGGAGAGTGCTTTGAGCATAGGTTTTTTTTTTTTGTTAAAAATAAGGATAACAATAGTCACAGGAGGCTCTTTCTGGAGGCAGTTTCTAGATTCTTTCTGTCCTGAGCAAACAATTGGTCATGACACGTGCAAACAGTAGCAACACTATTAAAGGTAGGAAAATACACAGGCTCTGCAGAATGAGTTTGGGCCAAGTAAAAGTAGGACAAAAGTACTGCACACCCAACAGCGTGAGGGTGGGTATCACGAGGGAGCACGCTAGTGGACGCTTAATGGTCACTGTCTCTTTCTGTGTCACCTGCTCCACTGGCTGACAGCAAGTCTAGGCCAGCCTATTATTGCAAACCTGCTTGAGTTCTCATGAGAAGTCCACGCTGGGGGCTTTGGGACTTCTGTGCATGTGTTCTGTGCCTGTTTTCCAGGCTCTTGTAATTAACAAGTCACACCTACCTCTCCAGCCGACTTTGCTGCAGCCTAAGCTCCTGTCTCAGCGTGGCAGGCCATTGTGAGAAATAAAACTAGCTGTGTCTCCCAAGAAGGCAATGACATGAGTAGAAAGGCAGGGACACTCCTGGATTAAAAGATAATTAAGTGAAATAACAACCACATGTAATACGTACATGTTGTCTGCATTTGGTTTGACTAAAGCAATTATAATATGACATTTTAAATAGCAATTAAAGAATTCTGAATATAGATACACTATTAGATGCTATTAAAAAGACTTTATTTTGTTAAGCCTAATAATAGTATTGTGGTTTATAAATGAAAATTTTTTCTTTAAGAGACATATACTGAAGTGCTAAACTAGAGATGAAATATCTTGTTGGTAATTTATTTTTATAATGCTCAGGCAAGGGTATTAGAAGCAAACGTAGCTGAATATTAATAATTGTTAAATGAACGTAGTAGCTAGAGGGTTGTCAGGCTATTCTCTCTTCTTTAGTGCTTGTTAGAATTTTCACAACAAAAAGTTAAAAAATGATAATCTATGTGAAGTTCTTTTTACACAAGGTTTACAACACTGTAAGATCTGAAAGTTCAATATTGTCATTCCTTTGTTAACCAACAGGTATTTACTGAGCCTTTTTCTCTTAGGCAAAAAAGGACATTGAACAAGAGGTCCATGGTGTGTGTCCTCTGGGACTTAGCTCCCATGAGGAAAGCAACTGTATTTGTGTTGCAGTGAAAAAAGGAATAGTGGATTCCATTCTTGGGTAAATTCTCTACAGTTTTTCAAAAACAATCACAGAAGATTTAGAGCCAAAGTCAACACAGTTGAGAGGAATGTGTATGCTGTTGGCGGATGGTGCACTCTGTAGGTATCTATTAAGTCCATTTGTTCAAAGATTTGATTCAACTTTGGTATTTCTTGGTCGATTTTTGTCCAGGTGATCTGTCCATTCATGACAATGGGGTATTGAGGTGGCCAGTGACAATTGTATGGTGTTTATCTGGTGTTTTATGCCCATTAGTGTTTGTTTTATGAGGCTGGGTTTGCCAATAATTGCTATATATATAATTGTAAACACTTCCTGGTGAATTGTTCCTTCAACTAATATGAATGAACTAGTTTGTCTCTTCTGATTAATCTTAATTTGAAATCCACTTTGTTGGAAATTAGGATAGTAACTCCTGGTTTTTTCTGGGTTCCTGTTGTATGGTATATTCTTTTCCATTCTTTGATTTTTAACCTGAGTGTCTTTTTGAATTAAATGTGCTTCTTGTGTGCTGTGTATTATTGTGTTTTCTGTCCTGATCCATTCTGCCAATCAGTGTCTCTTGAATGGGGAACTGAGAATGTTCACACTGAGAATTGGTACTGAGTGGTGCTGACTTGTTTGTCATTGCATTGTTTTCCTGTTGCTAATTTCCTCATTTCCCTCTCTTTTGCTTAGCTTCTCTTCCTACCAGCTATATTTATTCCTTTTGACTTATTGATATTGTGGGCTTCATTCTGTCTTCCTACAGTACTCTTGAGAATTTTTGTAATGCTGGTTTGGTGGTCATGAAAATTTTTTGTGGTGCTCCTTGTCATGGAAATACCTTATTTATCCATCAATTTCAAAGAAAAGTTTTGCCGGATACATAAGTCAGGGTAGGAAGTTGTTAACTTTAAGGCTTGAAACACTTCACTCTGAGCCCTTCTGGCCTTTAAGTTTTGTGTAGAGAAATCAGCTGTGATTCTAGTGGGTTCACCGTTGTGGGTGATTTATTGCCTTCCTCTAACAGCTTTTAAGACTTTGTTCCTGAGATGCACTTCTGGAATTCTGAGTACAGTGTGGTAGGGAGAGGTTCTCTTTTGGTCTTGGCTACTTGGTGTTCCATGTGTCTCCTGTGGTGTTCCCATATAACAGTAGCTAATCCTCAAGACGGAAATGAGGGAAACAATACCCTTCATAATAGCAACAAGAAAAATAAAATACTTAGGAAGTAGCCTAACCAAGGGAGTGAAAGACTTCTAAAACAAAAACCCTAGTACTCTAAAAGAGACTGAAGAAGATATAAAAAAATGGAAAACTGGTTCCTGTTGTTGGATAACCAGAATGAATATAGTGAAAATGGCCATACTCCCAAAATTGTTCCATAGAGTTAATACAATCCCACTCAAAATACTAATGACATTCCTTACAGAACTAGAGGAAGCAATCCTAAAATTCATAGGCAATCACACAAGATGTGGAATAGCAAAAGCAATTCTGGGAGACAAGGGAAAGGTAAGGGGCATCACAGTCCTAGATCCCAAGTTAAACTGCAAAGCTACAGTAATAAAAACAGCATGGAATTTTCAGAAAAAAAAAACAAAATAAAACAAACACAAAAATTGAGCAGAACACAAGCTACAGAAACAATTCAAGGCACACTCAAGCTATGTTTTTTTTGACGAAAGGGCCAAATCTTTTTGCCAGACAAAAGATACTCTTTTAACAAATTGTGCTAGGAAAACTGGCTATTCACATGGCTAAAGTTAGCCTTAGACCCATATCTCTCACCATGCACTAACCTAAAATCAAAATGGATTAAAGCTCTAAATATAAGACCCAGAACACTTAATTTAGTGGAAAATGCAATAGGTAAAACTCTTGAAGGCACAGGTGAAGGCAGATACTTTCTGAACAAAACCCCAATTGCACAAGAAATAATACCAAGAATCAATAAATGAAATCACATCAAATTAAAAAGCTTTTGCATGTTCAAATAAACTACTAACAAAGTGAAGATATAACCTACAGAATGGGAAAAAAATTTTGCCAGCTAATCCTCAAAGGACTAGTATCTAGAATACATAAAGAACTCAAAGTCGTTAGACCCTTGAATTTAAATACCCAAATAAAAATGGGCATCTAATATGAATAAACACTGCTCAGAAGAAGAAATACAAATTGTCAGTAAATACATAAAGAAATGTTCCACATCCCTGGTCATTTGAGAAATGCAAATTAAAACAGCCCTGAGATACCATCTCACTCCAGAAAGAGTGACAATTATCAAGAAATCAACCAATAGCAAATGCTGGCTAGGCTGTGAGGAAAAATGAACCCTTCTCTATTGTTGGTGGTACCATAAACTAACATATCTTTTATGGAAATCAGTATGAAAATTTCTCAAAAAATGAAAGCTAGAAATTCCATTTGACCCAGGTATGTCTTTCTAGGTATCTTCTGAGGCGTTAAAGCCACATCATACCACAGTGATGTATATCTACCCATATTTATAGCAGCACAATTCATAATAGCTAGACCTTGGAAACAGCGTATACGACCATCAACAGATGAAAGGATGAAAAGTGGGATATGTGTACACAGTGGAGCGCTTCTCTGCTATAAAGAAGGATAAATTCATTTGTAGGAAAATGAGACCATAATTTTAAGTGAGGTAACTCAGGCACGCAAGCTTAAATATTGTGTGGTTTCTTTCATATTCAAAAATATTCATATAATAGGAAAAAGCAGAAAACAAAAAAGTATTGTAAACCAGGGTAGACAATATATCTAAAAGTGTCCTTTGACTCAGTACACTTGTCTTACATATTTAATATGTTCTTTGATCTGTTAGTTTGCTTTCAATCTGTATAATCTTATAAGATGTTATAAGATAAATAAATGAGTCTGCTGCTGGAAAAATAAAAGGGGTGTAGATGGGGGAGGGGTAAAGAAGGGATTGAACTGTATTATGAGCATGCATCAATTCCCTACAGTGAATGTACTGCAAACATGTACTAATAAAAGTAAAAAAAAGAAAAATAAAAATCCCCCCACAAAACCAACACAGTTTTTGCTGAGCATCCCCTGTGTGTCAGTGCGGAGGACTGGGCTGCCTCCTGCTTCCCCAGGCCTCTGATTTCCTAAATTCCATTCTGAACGGTTGCTTTGCAGGATCCAGACCTGATGTGAAACCTGCTGTGGCCAATGGGATGTGAGTGGACGTGGTGACACAGGTGAGACCGCAAAAGAGCAGGTGGGTTTGCCTGGTTTGCTCTGAGGCCTGCCGGAGCTCAGGCCAGGCCAGAGGAGAGAAGACCTCAGCCTCCTTGGTCTGTTCATACAGAGTTCCAGCATGAACCACATTCATGCTTATTCCTTTCAGCCTGATTTGCAGTCCTTGTGCTGGGGTGCTTGGCTTGGGGTCCTCATCTGTACAACAACAGTTCTTTTCTGCCTTCCCTGAGCCTGGTTGAGTGGTTTTAGACCTCTTGCCCAGGGACCTTGTTAACCACCTGCCTGGTTTCAGCAGTTGTCTGTGGTGGGTGTCCTACACCTCCCTCAAACACTGGGAGTAGAGCTGGGGCTGAGTCCCGTGCAAAGGCAGTGCAATTGGCAGTGAAGGGGAGGCACCTAGAGTTTCTGTTTCCTTCCAGCTGGTGTCTTTAACCTTGAAATATCTTCTTCTATATGTGAGCATTACTGCGGCTCAGGACACAGAATGTTCTCTAGCTGTGTTAGTCATTTTCTTGTCACTAGGACAAAATACTGCCGAACATACATAATTTAAAGGAAGAAAAACTTATTTGACTCATGGTTCCAGAACCTGCAGTACGTGGTCACTTGTTCCCATTGCTTTGAACACGTAGAAAGGCAGAAGCCTCGTGGCAGAAGAGAATAATGGGGGAAAGCTGCTCATCTCATAGTGGCCAGGAAGCAGGAAACTGCTGTCGCTGGCTCTTACCTATTTTTGCTCCATCTAGTCCTCTGGCCTATAGGATGGTGCCGCCCACATGCAGGCTGGGGCTCTTCCCTCAGTTTGCTCCCCCACATGCCAGTCATCTCTGGAAGCACTCTTACAGATCCACTAGAAGTGCACCTCATTGATTTCCTAGGTATTTCTCAGTCCAATTGAGTTGACAACATAAAGAATAACCATCATCTTCACCAACCCGCATCAGCCTGGTTAAAACCACCCATGAGGCTTCTATCGGCCTTCTTGAGGGATACTCAACTCTTAGCCCTCACAGCCCTATGGGGACTGTGTCATTGAAGCCATAGACCCAGGGGCCTGTGAACAGAGTCCACAAACAGATGGGTAGCATAGCATGATCATCAAAGAACAAGGACTGACAGCAGTGGCGAGGGAGGGTCCAGCTGTACAAATGATCCACAGTGTTCTGACCTCTGAGTTCCAGCAGCCACTCCCCAGGCTCAGTGGATGGAGAATGAGGGTGGTGAGAATATTCTGGCTTGCGCTGAGATCCTTCTCCCCAGGAACCAGTCCAGTGGTGAGGCTAAGCACCATGGGAGGCCTGCAGAAGAGAGATTCATGTAAACCAAGGTGGTGCTCCCCATTGCTTTGCTGATGCTAGGAAGTAGCTGCCCATTTTGCCTCCAAGGTGAGTTCATTGAGGTCCCCAATTCTATTTCTTGACATGTTCTGTTTAAAATGAGGTTTCCCTGCCTCCTCCTCCAGATGGAGAGAATTGAACAGCACCAAGTGAAAGCCCAGTGGCAGCTGGGCCTCTTGCTGTCCTCAGGAACTCTGGGCTGCACCTCTAATCTTTCCATTGTCCTGATCCCTTCCCTCACACCATATTTCCTGAGAGATGACTATGTCTCAGGAACACATGATGAGCAGTTAACCCTCGTCTTAGCTCATGGGGCTCCCAACCTTGCACCATCTCTATTAAGACATTTAGGAAATAAAGGAATGTGTGAAGACAAATGTGGAAGTTTTTGTGAAGGTTATGTAATTGGAACTGGAGCTCTTCCTTCTAGGGGGACTTGGGGAACAGCCTCCAGAAGGGTTGGGCTGGAGGAAGGAGGGAGCCCTGTCACATGGAGGTCCATGGAAAGGAACTGGGCGGATGAGGCAGAGGCAGTCCCAGCAGAGCCCAGCATGTGCAAAAACCCTGCCCTCCTGGCCAGCTGAAGGGTCTGGGAGGAGAAGAGTGTGGTAAGAATGCAGTCCAACGGGGCTAAGGCTTACTTGAGGGAGAGGAGACAGAGGAGGCAGGTGAGGGTTGGACTTGAGCCATTAAGAGAGGGAAACCTGGGAATCCTAAAAGAATGAGACTCATGGGGAGGCTCCGAAGACCCCTCTGAGCTCCAGCATCCTGTGCTCTCTGTCTCCATGGACACATCGTCATTTCATGTGCGGCTAAATGGCTCTAAGTGGCTTCCTGAATTTGTATGAAAGATTGTTTTGCCCAAAGATGTGTCCAGTAGAGAGGGAGGTCTGAAAGTGCTTCACTGTTTATAGCTTGGTATGTGTGCGCATATGAATATGCAAGAGGAACCAGTGCCTTTGCTGAATGCTAATTAGGTGCCATGTCAATGCTTTGCATGAAATTTCTCATCTAACTCCCAAAGCCATTCTCCAAATTATGCCCCCCTCATTTCAGAAGTGGGGAAGCTAAGACTTCCCGTTATGGAGAAACAACTTCAAGGTTACGCAGGCAGGAAGTAGGGAAGCCAGAGTTTGGATCTGGGCCTTTGGAAGCCTGCTTGTCTTATCACACATCGTAAATCTTCAGGCATGATGATATGTAAATTAATCAGACTCCTCCTTCATTTTCCTTTCTCCCCATCTTAGACAATTCACCTTAGAGAATTCTGCACGGTCAGGGATGAGACAAGAAGAGCCAGGGAAGCCTTGTCTGTATCTCTCTTCATGGCTTAGATTCTGCAGGTGGGCAGCTCTGCACCCGGAGCAATGGCAATCTCATTTCCTCACTGTGAACAGGGAAGAGTGGAGAGAATGTTCTACAGGGGTTTCGCAGTTGCATCTTTCTTGCCTGTCAGGGAAGCTGTTCTTCTCTTTTCAAATTCTGTCTTCTGAAGACCAGCAGACTTCCAAAAGCCCAGATCCAGACTCTGGCTTCCCTGCTTCCTGCCTGTGTAATCTTGAAGTTGTTTCTCCATGATGGGAAACTTCAGAATTTGAGAACAGAAGAACAGTTTCCTCAGGTGAGGAAACTACAGCTTACAAAATGGGAAGAAAGAGAAAAAGCACTCAGAATCCCAGCTGCACAATCCCATCTGGGCATGTAATTCTGGCTGGGTCGGTCAGCTTTCATTATGGGGCTCTGTCCCCCGTGGTGGCAGAAGCCACTGTCCAGCCAGAAAAGAGGGAGAAAGAGATAGAAAAACAAATCACTCCATGACTGCTCAAGTTCAGTAGAGTGGGTCTTTTCAGGGTGGAATTTGCTTCATGTATAAGACAAAGTGAGTGCTGACGTGTGGAGGTTGGAATAATAGGTGACTCTCAAAGTTTCCTACCTGTTTGTTTGCAAAACTTTTTGATGTGGGAAATGCCAAACATATGGGCAGTTGGTGGAAGTGGTATTGTGAACAGCCACCCACAGGTCCCCTTGTGATGATTAACATATTCATGTTGGCTTGGACTTTTCTGTCTTCTGAAATATGAAGAAGTGCATCCCAACAACTGTGATGGTGTTTGCCTCCCAGCAGTTCAAACACAAGACTCTTTCAGAAATAAGTATCTTTGCTTGTGGAACTTGCAGATATCCCTAGGGACCCCCAGATACTTGTGTTCTTCCAATACCATGGACTGGAAGCTGGTCACCAAGGTGCCGGGGGAGGTTGGAAGCTTTGGGAAGTGGTTAGGTCTTGATGCCTCCACCCTGGTACATGGGATTCTCAAGCTGCCTTCCTTCTTTTCACCCTTTTACCCTGAGAGGACTCAGTGTTCAAGGTGCTATCTGGGGGACAGCAGCCCTCACCAGACACTGAACCTGCTGGATTCTCCATCTTGGATCCGCCAGCCTGTAGAACTGCAGAAAATCTATGCTTCTTAGGAACTATGTATCGTGTTAGAGCAGCAGGGACAGAGCTTGGTGCTGAGGTGGGGGAGTTGCTCTGACAAATCCTTAAACATGTGGAAGTAAATGTGGGACTGGGTAACAGGTCCCACATATGTCCCAGTGGATCCATTGAAGGGTTTGGAAGTGCATGCTGGGTAAATCCTTAGATAACCATGAGGAAGAATTAATGGTAATGCTGGGAAGGTCTCAGAAGGCGTGACCTATAAGAGGGCTTTTACCGTCTTAGAGATGTCTTTTTCTCTTTCTCCCTTAGAGATTTCTTAAGGAATCATTAATAGAGTGTTGGTGTGAAAGTGGATGCTAAGGGCCATTCTGGTGAAACGGAAACCAGAAGCAAGGTATTGGGTCCTAGAGAAGTGGCCATATGTGTCACAAAGTGGCAAAGGACTTGGCTGAATCACATCCACAACTTTGTGTTTTGTAGAAACCGTGAACTTGTGAGACATGAACTAAGAGATTTGGTGAAAAAAAACTCTGAAGTGTTGGAAGTGCTGTGTGGTTTCTCTCGATGCTTATCATAAAATGTGAGAAGAGAGAAATGGAGGTGACAGTCATAAGCAAAAAGGAAGCAGGACTTTAAGATTTGGAGAATTCCCGGCTGGCCATGATACGTATTCAAAGGCGTCTGTGATTAGGAAACTGGTGCAGCTGGAAGGACAAAGATGCTGCTCTGTGAAACAACAGAGGAACAGAACGACCCAAAGCCACTTCCATCTCCGAGGCCGCCACCACCATCATCACAGGGCTCAAGGGCCAGGGCTTAAGGTCAGAGCGATTTCAAGGGACGTTTCACAGGGCGCCCCTAAGCTCCAGTCTGGCCACCCAGGGCCACCCCAAAGTCCTGCTCCATGCGATTCTCTGCAGCACCCTTCTTTCTGCTGGCCAGTTGTGGTGCGGGCAGAACCATGCACAGCTCAAGGAGCAGCCCCGAGGACACAAGCAACAGACCATGGTTGTGCCCATGGGTGCTGACTCCAAACACCTGTGCACAAAGACCAAAACAAATAGTGCTCCTGTCTAGGTGTCTCCCTGAGAGGCCCTGGCGGGGCGAACAGCTCTGGCTGCAGGCTCCGGGCTGCACCCCTGAGTCAGCACCTCTGGCATCACACCCGTTCTAACCTCCCCCACTGCGAATCTCAGATTCCTTCCGGCTTGAGCTTCCTGGTGTGTGGATTCAAGAATCCCTGCCTCCCTGCTCCTGCCTGGGCGGCATGGAGTCCAGCCTGCATGGCCATGTGGTCCTAGGATGGTGTCCTATTTGAGTCCAAGGAACATACCTGTGCTGTTGGAGGGGCCTAAGTGTGTGTCTGTTCCCTTCTTGGTCCTCCCCTGAGACCATCCTGGACTTCCCAGTGTTTGCAGGGTTTCCCAGGACAGTGCTGCTGCTCCCTCCCTGGGTGAGGACCACAGTGTGGGCTCCCAGGGCCTGCATGCGGAGAGGAGCCAGCACAGGAGGCCCCTGGAAGCCAGCTTGACCTTTGGCGCTTTCCTCAACTGGCTGCAGTGAACCTCCCTGGAATGTCCCATGAGGAGGACGAACAGTAAAGGCAACACCGCAGGGCAGCTGTTCCCAAGAGCAATGGACTCCAGACTCACCCTGCAGCGTTGCTGGGTGTCAATCACAACCGCTAATAAAGGAGCAGTGTTGTGCACAAGATCACCAGTCACTGTTTACTTAGCACTTTGTACATGTCAGCTGCAGAAGTAAACTCTTTGCGGGCTTTGTGTCATTGATTCTCCAGTGAGGTGGGACTGCTATAATCTCGGACTTACAGATAAAGAAACTGAGGCTCAGTAGAGGTCAGCAAACCAACCATCACCCAGCTGGGAATGGGTCCAGGAGCTGGGTCCTCATCTGTAGTCAGCGGCACCGGGCAGCTGCCAGTCCCTGTGATGTTCTGGTGATTTTTCAGCCCAAGATGGCCATTGTTATTTTCTGAAAAAATGTACATTATGTGCATGGCACAGCCACTGACTTCAGAAAGTGTGACATTAGCTTTTGCAGCACAAGGTAAAAAAATTTTTTTAAAATCTGATAAGGAGGCATGGTTGCTATGGTACCAAGAAAGTACACTTTCATGCAAAGCGATTTAATAGATGTGAAAATGTGTACCTTCTCCCAGAAACACTGTATTTTTGAGATAAAAATCCTCTATCAGTAGTGGGCTAATAGGCAGGCACCTTGCTGGAGTCCTCCCCTGCCACTGTCTCTTCCCACCTCCCAGGAGAGGGTCCGTCACCCTGCGCTCAGGTGGAAGGAAAGCCGGCCCCTCCCGCCTGCCTGCCTTACTGTCCTGGGACTGGTGTGCACCCAGCTGCCTGGGGCAGGGGGAGGAGGTGGAGACTCCACTGTTCCCTGCCGCCCTGTCCTGCCCAGCTCTGCTCCCCCAGTGCCCTGGCAGTCCCCAGTGAGGGCCATACTGCCCCCTGCAGGTCTGCGATGCAGGCCAGCAAAGCACACAGGTGTCCACTAAGCAACTGAACGAATTTCATTCATCCCTGGATGGAGGTGGCCTGCAAAACCTTGGAGATTCACTTAACCAGAGCCTCCGTTCACTCCTCTGTAAACTGGATGGTTGTGCGGGGACCGAAACCCTATCTCCAGTGGCCAAACAGGGCCTGTGACCATTGGCGTCCCATTTATTTGCGAGAGGATGAGCACTGAGTGATTTGTTCCCCCGAGGCAGGTGCTGTAGGGTTGCTGCCTCCCCAGGGGGACACAGCAGGGCTGGCGGGGAGCCCTTGGGTAGCCGAGCGCCAGCCCCACCACCTTCTCACAACTGAGTGCTGTGCGAGTGAGCCTCGGTTTACCCACCTGACAAGTGGGCACGGTAAACAGGGCTGCACCAGAGCATTTCCTGCGTGAGATGAGCTGGCACGTGGAGAACTCGTCGCATGGCACCCGCCCAGCAGACGCACAAGTTACTCTCCACTGAGTGTGGTCAGCACTGGCCGGCCCCTAAGAAACCCGGGAGAAGCTGGTGCTAACTACGTGGGGTGAGGTACTCCTCCTTTCCAGTCAATGAGTGAGGTGCCAGCAGTGGCATGAGGGGTTCCTCACGCTCAAGCCAGTTCTCAAGCTTTGTCTTTTGAAGTTCAAACCTGTGTCTGGCTTTTGAGCACTCTGGTTGTCCACCCTGCACATCCTTTATTAACCCCTTTCCTGTTGCTGTAACAAAATAGCTCAGATGGGGTAAGGTAGAAAGAAAAGAGGGTTATTAACTCAGCGTTTGGGAGGCTGAAAGTCCAACAAAGCAGTCCCTGATCTTGTTTGGCTGCTATGTAGGGCCTGGTGCTGGTTGGTATCATCAGGGGAGAGCTCACACCCCACAGCAGGAGGCTGGAGAACAGGCTGGGGCCCTTCTCGTTCCTTCCTGACAACTCTCTCTGGGGAACTGACCGCCATTCTTTGGAGAATCCCTTAATCCTTCCAGGAGGGAAGCTTGGTTTCCATCTCTGCTCCTTTTCTACAAGCCTCACCCACCAATCAGGCCCCATGCGGGGAGCGGCTGGCGGCCACCTGGGGACAGACGGGCTTCCTTGGAAAACTGGATGGGGGCCACCGGCCTGCCGACCCTTCCCCTCTGACGGCGCGGCCTGGCATCTGGCGACAGTGACGAGCTGGACTGAGCTCAGAAGCAACAACTGTCACACACGTCCTCAGGTGCTGTGGCTGTCCCAGTGGGGAGCATCACAGCTCCAGCTGAAGACAGAAAAGCATAATTAAAATCAAGTCCCTCTCCCACCATCAGGTCCGAGTGTTTAATTTTCTTTCGGAAAGGGAAGCCTGCACTGGAGAGGAGCCGTGAGGAAGCCAGGTCACAGAGCATCTGCGGCTGCCCAGGTTCCAGCCCCGCCGCCCCTTCCAGGCTGGAAACCCGGCCGTGCTGACTGCAGAGCCGCAGGGTCCTGCCCGGGCTCTGTCATGGACTGGATCCCTGGGTCATAGCCGTGTCCAGGGCTCACAGGCCAGCGAGGGAAGCATCCCTTCAAAGGAGTCAGTGCTGAATATGAGCAAAATAAGGGTCCAGTTAATAAACGGTAAAAAGTAGCCACGTCTGGGCACGTGCTGTGCTCCAAGCTGCTGGGACCCTCAGCCTGTTCAACTGTGATTACAGCAGTGCAGAGAGGCAGTCTGTTATTTTCCCCACTGTATAGAGGAGGAAACTGAAGTTTAGAGGGCCACCCCTCCTGGCCCTAGGGCAGTAGGGGCGATGGGTGGCAGCGGTGTCCAGCTGGGCATTCAGACGTAAGCACAGAGGTACGTCCTGATGTGTGCAGGGCGGCAGCCACACGGGGCCTGCCCAGCCGAAACACGGAGGAGCCGAAACCCACAATTGCGGGGTGGTGCCCAGCACTTCCAGGGCCAGGCCGGGCGGGGGGAGCCGCGGGTGGTGCCTACCTGACCAGGTCAGACCCGCCTCACCCGCATCCCTGCCAAGGCTGCAGACTTTCATTCTCAGCTTCCGGGGCTGCAGCCGCTGTGCGGTGCTGTGTGTGATGGATCTGTTTCCTTTAGTCTCGGTCCCCCACTTTGCATGTAGGTGATAGATAATACAGTCGGAGGGCAGGGAGGAGAGCTGGACAGACTGATGGGTGGACGGAAGAGTGGAGGGCGCATGGGTGGACAGCAAGGCTGAGGGCAGCCTGTGGAGGGCTTCCAAGCTGCACGTAGGAGGATGGACTTTGGGAGTTACTGGGGCATCTCCCAGGTTTTGGACTGGGTCACAGTTTAAAGTAGGCTTGGAAGACCAGCTGGGAATCTGTCATAGCAGGTATTTGGATTCTGCATAAAGACCTCGGTTCTCTGTTTCCCAGCTGGCTAGGTGACTTGTGAGGGCTTTAGTTTGTCGAATTTTGACTTTGCTCTTTATAAATGTGGACGCTCCCCTAGCACTGACTCAGAGGACTGAGTGAGGGGCAGAATGAATCGAGGGCTGGTGCACGGGGACCTCCCGACAGGCATCAGGCACCTGACAGGGAGAGGGCCTGGGTGAGGGGCTGGGACGAGGGGAGGGAGGTGTGAACGGCCAGATCCAGCTGGAGTTCACAGTCATGCTGTAAGTTTCCTGAAACTAATTTATGTGTGAAATGATATTTTCTGAGTGAGTACACATGCATTGTGTGGTGATGTTTGATCTATCCAAAGTACTCTGTACTTTATGTGTGATTTTAATCAAGATTAGAGCAGAATCTAAGTGGAAAATTGGTAAGAAGTGGCTAAGCTTTCCCATTTGGCAGGGAGCGAGAAGACAGGCCTCTGGGCTGGGGGTGTGTTTACAGGACCCCCTTGCTAGCGGGATGTGGGCTTCCTTGTGTGTGCCAGGCACGCAGTGTTGGAGCTGGGGTGGGGTCAGGCTCCTGGCGTCGTCACTGTGACGCTGTGTGGCGCGGGGCACATGGCTCCGTCTCTCTGGACTTAGGGACTAAGTGGGAACAATGACCGTGGCCTTCTCAGAGTTTGCCGTGAGCATGAAATACGGAAAAGGCGAGAAGTGTTCCCAACAGCGTGGGGACCATGGCACGTGCCCAGAAACAGCCTTTACTGTTGTCGTTGGTGTTTGTTGTCTGACTGGCTACTAATTTGTTTGAGGTCAAAACCATGAGTTTTGGTGTTTGCCTAAAAAAGTGAGGGTTCTAGGTCAAAGGAAGTGTCTCAGGTTACCAGACCAGGTACCAGCTCTTCTTTGCCTTTGCCTAAAGGTCAGATTTTAAGATCTGAGCATGTTTATCTTTTTTTGGTGACGTGTTGCTTTGGACACTAGATTGAAGTTAAAATTCAGTTATTTAAAAACTAAACTAAACAAACAAACTACAGAACACTGGGGTTCTCTGGCCAAAGGCAGAGCAGTGGCTGGACAGCCAGCAGGGCAGAGAGCGCCGTGTCCTGCTGAATGCACAGCCTGGGACCCAAGATGGGGCCGTTAGTCACAGAGAGGGATGAGCAGAGAATGACACCCATGTGACCGCTGACGGAGCAGCTCCGGATGGGGACTGTGGTGGGCCTGGATTCACCGCAGACCGAGCAGAGGGAGGCGGGTGGGGAAGTGGCCAGAGGGCTAGTGTCCTGAGGGCGATAGCAAGTGACAAGCAGCGCTGGCAGGAGATGCTTCCCATGACCCAGCCATCCCCGTCATGAGCCGGGAGACAACCTCAAGGGAGGCCGACTGCCCTGCGGGATTCTCACCTGGAGAAATAAACCGAGTGCTGACAGCTGGGCTCTGTCCTCACGCGTCCAAGTGGGGGGGACATGGAGGCTCTGAGGACAAGAGAGCCTCGACAGAGCCCACACTCACTCAGTGCCTGAGCCGGGCCTTGGCCACAGAGCCTGGGTCCAAAGGCCCCAGATGAACCTGGGAGCTGAGATTTAAGCAACCCAATTACAAAGCAATTGTAATTGATTACAAAGCAACCCAATTTCCTAAGACCCTGCGATTCTGTTCTTTTGTGTCAACTACGAGAAAGGCCAGTATAAGTCTACACAAAGTCTTGCTTACCCTGCTAGAATCAGCCCAAAGGTCCGCTAGCTGGTGGCTGGGCAGATGGCCTGGCCTCCGCCCCTCCGTGGAATACTGCTCTGCCATTCAAAGGACTGAAGCAAATGGCTACCACCACGGGGCAGCAGGAGAGCACCGTGCCAGGAGGGAGGAGCCGGGCGCAGAGGAGCTCTCTGCGTGACGCTGTTTATCCAAAACGATCGGAAAGAGCATCGGTAGCAGGGGGAGGGGCAGCAGTGGGGATGATCCGGCCCACGTAGGCACGAGAGCTCTTACTGAGAGGAAAATGTCTAAAACTGACTCCCAGTGGTGGTCACAGCCCTCCGGGAAGTCATTAAGCATCATTGAATTGTAGGCTTGAAATCAGTGAGGGTTCTGAGGTGCAAAATAGACCTTAGGATAGTCGTTTCAGGAAAAATCCAATGACCCCGGTGTGCTCCGTTAGGAGAGTCTGTTCTCATCCCCAAATCATCTGGAGATGGCACTTCACTGCACTCCAGAGAGCATGCCCAGGAAATGGGTGAAACTTGGCGTTCCTTTCAGATGGTGTCTTGTCTGACGCTTCCTGGGAAGCAGACTGCTAGAAGGACCCGGAGGACGAGCCGGCCCGTCAGAAGAAGGGGTAGAGCGGGCACACTGGGACACTTGGCTCCCGTCAGGGCCAGCTCCTGCAGTGGGCGCCCACCAGCGTCAGAGCCTCGGGCTGCAGGGACAGGCGGAGCTGCGCGCTGCCCGGCGCCGGGTTTCTCAGGCTGAGCCTGGGACTGATTATGAAGTGATGGAGGCGCTCAATTTCTGGCAGGACAGAGGTGGCTAAACAACAACTCACTGTGGCCGGCTCCCGACGGTCACCGAAGGCACGGGCGTGAGCAGTCCGTCTCACTGGGTGGGAGCCAGTGCAGCGGCTGTCTCCTCTCCCACCACGGCCACATCCGGCTTTCTGTGATGCACACAGTCCCGGAAGCCAACGGCACAGTGCGTCCCTGAGCCAGGGACGATGGGGAGCGCTGTCCGTCCCTCTGGGTCACCAGCATGGCCCTCCCGGGCTGCCTCTGTCTCCCGATGCTCCCCATTGGGAAGCGCCCAGGCCACGGCATTGGTGTCGCCGCCTCTCCCAGGGGGAGAGCTGGCAGCTCAGTGCGTTGACACTGTTTTACACAACCCCAGGGACCGCCCGGCCTCTGGACGTCACTGTCCTCTGTGATTGAACCAGACAGGTCTTTTGCAGTTGCAAGTGACTGTGGGTGGCCGAGGGTCATATGGGTTCTTGTCACTGGAGAGGGCAGATTGAGACGCTTGGCCAACTGTGTGGGGCCCTCCGGTGTCTCTGTCACGGGTTTCATCTGCTCCGGCTTCTTCCTGGGGTGTTAAAGATGCACCCCCCCAGCAGCAGACACCTGGCCAGGCGGAAGGGCAGCGTCCACTGGAGCCTTGCTGAAACGCAGTGGATGGGACCTCGTCCATCATGTCTTATGGGAGAGACCTCAAGATTCACCTGGGCTGGCACTGTCTCCACTCATGGCCTCAGAGGAAAGGTGGCATCCCTAGTGTGACCCACACCTGCAATGTCAGGGCCTCACTCGGGTGGCCTTGTGTGCACCAGAGCCATTGGTTCCCTGGGCCATGGAAACTGGGCTCCAGCTTTCCTAACACAGGGAGGGTCAGCACATCTAGAAATGACTGTCAGGCTTGACTCACACCCATGGTCTGCTCTGCTGGACGTGCCAGGGGCCTGGGAAACACAGGTGCTCTGGTGAGACCCTATTCCGCTGTCCCTGCCTTCCCGCCTCTTGTCTGCCTTTACACTAGGATCAAAGTGGCCCCGTACTGGCTGGCAAGCTGCCCCTCGTGCCCGCCCAGCCATCGCTGGCATCCACTGAAAATGTGGCCAGGGCTGTGAGCGATTGCAGGATCCTTGCAGGATGGCTGCAGCCCACGTGCCCTGCCCATTGCAAGAGTGGATACCAGAGGACTTGGCCTTGTATCCGCAACCCCTGTGCACACCAGCAGTTTTTGGTCTGGGCTGCACTTATGCTCTCCCTAAGGAAGAGGAGCCCTCTGTGGAAAAGATGGACCCACGAGCAGTACTTCCACGGCAAGGCAGGAGGGAATGGAGCTCCCAGGATGGGTGGGTGCAGTGGAAGGAGGTGCCAGGTGCTAAGCAAAGAGCTTCTTAGTCCTGTAACAACCCCAAGCCCCATTTCTGACCTTGCAAGGTTGGGGGAGGCATCCAATTCAAAAAGGAACCGGGGATGAAGAGAAGAGTGCCCAGCAATGACCGCCCCGCTGTATTTTGTCTTAAAGCCTCTGGTGTTGCCACAGTTTGGTTCAGATTGTACAAGAGGAGGCCACTGACATTTGGGGTCACATCTTTCTGTTCTTCCTGTGCTTCCAGGCAGCTGTTACATCCTTCAATTCCCTTCCAAAAGCTGTGAGTCAGAGGCTCAAAAGATGGCTGCCTGGCTCCCGAGATGAGCTTCCCCGCGCCCGTCTGCACCGTGTGCCTTGTGCCTTGCTCTCATTGCCCTCTCCTTTGAGGCTGGTGGGATCTCGAAGGTCGCCTGCGTCACACCCCCATTTGCTGGGGGAGAGAGTCGGGTCTGTGGCGGATAAGGTCTGGCAGGATCCCAACCCCTGATGGCCCAGGTTTGGTCCTGTCCCTTAACCATGATCACAGAGCTGTGACCGGTTTACATCAGGGCCAGAAAATGCAGTAGAAAGAAACAGACTTAAATTCTAGGAAGGAGACAAATTGGTAAGTCTGGAACCTATGAATAATGAGGCTCAACTCTACTAAAAGCCACTGAACTGTACACTTTAAAAGTGAACTTCATGGTTTGTGAACTTGTGAATTATATCTCAATAAATCTGTTTTTTTTTAAACCAAAAGGAAAGAAATAAAAGAGATATTAACTTCTTTCCTGCAGGTGGGAAAGAATGTCCCATCTCATAGAGAGTGAATGAGGTTCCATTGCACACTGGGGTGGGGACCAGGAATACTCAGAGGGAAGAGGACACAGCCCTGGGTCGCAGGCACTCATGCTGCCGGGCGGGAAGCAGGTGCACCACTGGCTGCCTGAACTGGGAGTCAGAGTGGGGGGCTACTGTGGCTCACTTGCAGAAAGCTTTGCTTTCTGTGGGTTCAGGGTCCAGTCCTATCGGCTCATCAAAGAGCAGGTCCTTTAACCAGTGCGAGGCAGCCTCGTCCGCAGGAAGCTGCCTGACGTGGCCTGCTCCAAGCTTCCGTGCGCAGTCACCCGGCCAGGTTGAGAGATTTCTCTGTAAAAGGGGCCACGCCCTCCCTGAGCTGCTATGGAGACCGACCGCTTTCCTGTGCTACCCATGCAGAATGGAGGGGACCAGCGGAGAGCACTTTGCCCCGCAAGCCTGCAGTACGATTTTCCGTCTCTGCAGAAAAAGCTTTCTGACTCCCAGTCTCAGGGCTCTTGATTTCATCTGCCCCTCTGGCCGCTCGTGTCATTCTTTGTGTGGACACATGGGAACTTAGTGAAGTGTGCGGGACAGCATGACCCATGCACCACGAGTGTGCTCTGGGCCGGGTGTTCATTGGGGAGTAACTTGGACCTCTCCTCACGCCTGTGCTCGTTCCAGGCTTTTGGCTGGAGGACTCACAGCCTGCTCGTACCCGAGGATGAGGTCACAGCTATGCCATATATGTTTTGGGGTTGCATCCAATCTCCGCTCTTTATGCCAGCATAGTTTTAGCTGACTGCATAGGTACAGCCTGTGATTATTATCGGCATACAAAGCCGAGTCCCACACTGAGATTCTGGTAGCTTTTCTTTCCAGTTGAAGTGGTGAGCAACACCAGACGATGTGGATGGTGAAGATCCTCGGTCCTCGAGAGGAAACTCATGTCCATTTGTTCTCCCTCTCTCAACCTCTATAACTATCTCCTGTTAGACTCCACACTCGTCCCACTCAAACCTGGGCATCTGAAGCACGTGCAGCTCATGACCACCTTGTGGTCTCCACTGGGGATCTGTCTGCTGGCACAGCTGGATTGCGTGGGTCTCAGCAGCACCGTGTCCACTCTGTGGGCTGCAGGCCGGGAGGCGCCCACACACATGCAGGTCGTCTTCCCAAAGTTCACACGGTGGGGTGGCTCGTGGGGCAGGGAACGGCTCTATAGCCCATGAAGGGAGAGTTAGTGTTTCTTCTCCCTAACACTCATACATCTCTCTATATATTTACTAGGAAAAGTATTTAATACATCAAGCTTTAATTTGTGGATATTATAGCGTGGGACAAGGCTAGATAGGATTACAGTTTTAAAAAGTAACAGTTTAAAGGACAGTATTAAGTAAATAATAAAAAGATGTATTAAGTGGGCAAGGTGACAGTGGACAGAGTGGCCCATGAAGGGCTGTAACTGGGGAACATGTGACAGTGTGTGTGGGGCAGGTAGAGGTGAGGCCCTTGGCTTGTGTCCTCCCAGGCCTACTCGCTGGCCGCTTAGTAGATTTGAGGCTAATGCCCAGGTCGCTTCAAGTGAATGACCTCAAGTTCATTTCTATTAAACTGCACAAAGGCCAAGGGGGCTTTTGCAGGGATTGCATGGGCTGTATAAACTGATTTGGAGGAAAATTGGCATCTTAAAAACACTGAGCGTTCCGTGAGCAAGGCGCATTTCTCCATTTCCTTGGGTCTCCTGTAATTTCTCTCTGCAGTGTTTTCCTGTTTGCGAACAGCCATCTTGCCCATTTGGTTAAGTTTGTGTCCAAGTATTTAACGTTTGCTCAGCGGGGAGCCGTGCTGGCCAAGTGCATACCTCTTCCTTGGGCGCCCTGACCGCTGGCCACTGCAGGAGGGCGGTCTCCTGGCTCCAGAGAGGGACGGCCTTGCCCTGCCCTGCAGAAGCGAGTGGGCTCCCTGAGACCCGGGAGGCTGCCTGCTCATTCCTACCCTACCTTCTGCCTTCTCCTGCAGGGCTCAGCTCTGAGAACCTCTCAGCACATCTCCCACAAGGACCTTCCCACGACTCTTCTGTCCAGAGACGCTTGCTGTGGTGATGGACACCAGGGGTGGTGTGAGGAAGCTCACTGGGTCAGAACGTGAGGCTTGAGGATGAGTGGCTGGCCGGCTGCTGGGCACATCCCTGACGATGGACCGAGCACTGATGCTCTTGCGTGTGGTAACACTAAATTATAAATTTCTCACCAGGGAAGACATTGTACAAGTGGAAGGGAGGGCTATCCCCCAGTCTGGGCTTCTCTTTGTGGGAAATTTTGATAATATTTAATTTCCTTAAAGGGTAGAGAACAATTGGATTGTATACTTCTTCCTGTTAATGTTTATGTTTTGTCTCATGTAAGTTTTGATAAATTACATTTCAAGGATTTATAATTTCATCTGTGTTTAAAATTTGCTGGCACTAATTCATTCCTAACATTTCCTTATCGCCTCGTGGCTGTTGCGTTGTGTTAGTCTTAATATTGGTGATTTTTAATTTCTCTTTTTTAATCTGTCTAGCTAGGAGTTTATTAATTTTCTTTAGCTTTTTGAAACATTGCTTGCCTTTTTAATTTTCCATATTGTTTACTTTCTATTTGAATGGTTTCTTTTTGTTATTTCCTTTTTGCTAATTGCTTTGGGTTTAATTTATTCTTTTTACAGCTTTTCAAGATAAGAGTTGAGATCATGGACTTCAGACCAAGCTGGCATTTTACCTGCAGCTCCTGGAGAGTGCTGGGCAGGGGAAGGACAGGTGGTCAGGCCACCAGGGCACAGGTGGTCAGGAGGGGAAAGTGGATCTGACAGAGAGGTGAGGGCACGGCGCTGGCCAGGGTTTGAGCCTGGCCTCTGGATAGCTGTCCTTTCAGGTGGAAGAAGAACGAGCCTGCTGGACTGGGGGCAGCTTCCTGACGGAGGAGAGGAGGGTGAGGAGCAAAGGGGGAGGCCGTGCAAGGAGGTCCCCCTCTCAGTCTGGATTATGGCTCTGCCCCTGCCCTGTCTTGGAGGGGTGCTGCGGGTCCCCTCTCTGTTTCCTCTTATGGAGAACTAGATTGGGGGCCTTCCAAAGCCTCCATGCTGGGTTCCTCTGAAGACGGAATTGAATCACCCAGGTGCAGCTTGAAGCTTACTCCCTAGTGTAGAGCGAGCCCCCCACCAGCCGTGTCTCTCAGCCAGGGCCCTGGATTCTGGGAGGCAAGCGTCTTGACTTGGTGCTGAAGAAGCAGAAGAAACAGACCAGAGCCAGGCCAGGGACTGCAGTCTTTGGTGGCTTCACCAGCAAAGGGACAAGAATGCATCTCTCCTGAGTGCCTGCCCATCCACTCTCAGCAGGTGACATTTCAGTCTGTCCTGGTTGTTGGCTGGCGATCTTCTCTTGTCCTCTCATCTTGGAGGAAACATTCAAATTTGTTCTAGTCCTTCCACGTCTGTGGTGAAAACATCCTGTCCAAGAAAGAAACCAAGGAAAATTATTACCATGCTTCAGGACAGATTCTGCTTTTAAATCTCAGCTCAACTCTTTTGAGTGCAAAAGTCCTTTCAAGCTATTTTTGAATCTAGTTTTATATTAATCATTTAATATGTTCTGACTCAATCGCGAATCTTAAATCTCTCATGAGTGTGTGCGCATCCATCAAGTCCTACGCTATGGAATGTCCTTAGGTAGGGTGAGAAGGTGAGTGACTTCAAGCTCTGCAAATCTGTCCCCTCCTCTGATGCATGGCTCTGAGCCAGCGCCGGTGACCTGGCTTCATGCTCACAGGCCCGGCCCGCAGCTGCCCCCAGAGGAAGGGGCACAGCGTGCTTCTGACACATGCAAGGGGAACAGAACGCGGACATTAGCCTTTGTTTGCATGAAGATGCTTACACGCGTTTTGGCCAGGAGACTTGGTAGCGTTGTGGGCTGAGGGTGTGTGGACATCACTGGTGGCACATGCAGTCCTTTGTCCCCACTAGCTAAAAATAAAACAAGGTGCCAACACCAAGTGAGGTCTCCTGTTCCCTTTCTACAAGTGGCGTTTGCCTGGGGGTGGTGGTGCAGGCAGTTTGCTCGCTAGGGGGCGCTCGGCTGTGTCTGGAGACATTCGGGGCTGTTACAAGGCGAGGTGATGTTGGTGCCTGCTGCATAGAGAGCCAGGCTGCTGCCTGACGTCCTGCACACACAGGACAGTCGCCACGACAAACAGCCAGGCCAAAGTGTTAATTTCGGTGGACAGACTCTGACTCAGTCATTCACTGATTTCGGTGGGGCAGGTGGGAGTCTGAGTGTGCCGGTCCTGATGGGCCAACTCATGGCGCCCGATCTATGTTATTAAGGAGACTTTCACTTGACCCCTTTGACACCTGCAACAACGGGGCAATTTCCTAGAGGGTGCAGCCGGGGGTGTGCAACTCTGCTAAGCTGCACAGAGTCTTGTAATGCAAGTTTTCCCCCCACACGCATGTTCTGTGACTTGAGTTTTATGTGTCACCGTGGTTAGTTTCACGTGTCAAGTGACTTGGCCACAGTCTAAACTGTGGCATCTGTGAGGGGCTTGGGTTGGAATGGGTGGACAGGGTAAAGCAGATCACGCTCCCTGGAGCTGGTGGGCCTCTCCGAAGCAGTGAGAGCTCAAAGTAAACAAACTCCGGCCTTCCCTGCACCTCGAAAGAAGCCCTCTGCTGGTGGCCTGGACCTGGAATGGTGGTTTTTTCATGGCTTTGGATCTGACTAGAACATCCGCTGCTTTGGGGGTCTCTGCTCTGCATCTGGAACTGATTCCATCAGTCTCTAGCAGGCCCCACAGAATCATGGGGGTTCTCAGCCTCTGTCATCACAGGAGCAAAATCCTTACATTGGGACCCCTCACACACACACAGGCATGCACGCACATGTGCACACACACTTGGCTGTCCTCTTGGGAAAGCCCTTACCAGCACGTGTGCAGTCCCCTAAAATCCACCTTTGCTCTTCACGCACCCCTGGTGCTGGTCCTCGAGGGCCTTTCTGGCCATGTGCACGGGAGTGGCTCCAGCTTGTGTCCTGCCCCTTCTGTGGGTTCTAACCCCCTCCCCCCGGGCTCTCCTGCCACCTCTGCATCATTGCACGGCGATTAGTCAGGGTTCCACCCGCTACTCCTGACTTGAAATGATACAACCTACCCACACATACAGTTAATAAGGAGTCAACTTTATGCTCTCGCTGTAATATAAAGGTCATTTGAAAGGAATGCAGTTTGTAAGAAAATCCAGATTTCAGCACATAAATGTTCAGGAAACACCACCCCGGCAGACAGAGAACAGTCAGCTGGCGCCCCGATGGCAGTGCAGCTGCATCACACGAATGCGTCATCAGCAACCCCAACTTGCCAGCACTGCACGAATGAGAGTCTGCACAGTGGGGAGCAGAGCCTGGCAAAGACCCCCATTCACACAGCGGTGCATTCCTGCCGGAGTCAATATGGATGACAAATGCTTTCTGTGCACCAAAGCCAGGGGCCCTGGTTCTCCCACTTTCCTGCCAGTACTAGAAGGGAAGTAACTTTCAGTTATACAGACCCCAAGGACGAACAACCCCTAATGGGATGTGCAACCCTGTTGGGCACCACTGAGAGGTACTTTTCCTATGTGGAAAGTGGACCAAAGCTGTCCTTCTGGCTGCTCTGATAAGCAGGAAGTACTGGACGTCGGGGGCTGTGGCTCGCTCTTGCCACCCGTAGAGATCCTGGAGCTTGTGTGTACAATGCCAACAAGGACGGGCAGCCGAGAGCTGCCGAGAGGAGTGCGCATCACTGGAATCCCTGGATCCAGTGGGACCTGAAGATGGATCTATGTAAAGCTGAAAGCTCTACAAAGGCAGGAGCCCCCATGACACATAAGCTGATCTGAATTCAGTTTCAGTCACCACAATCAAGCAGTTAATCAGCAGCGATGTTCCAACAAACCTACCAAAGGAAGGCAGGTGGTTCGGATTTAGAATTTCAAACAAAAGCCTTCTCTCCTCACCCCCTCCGCATGGCATAAAAGCCACCTCCTCTTTTTCACACACGGCCAAGCGGCCCCCCTGAAAGCTGCCTCTCTGACTTGTGTAATAATCGGTGACTGCGCCTACCTTGGGCCTCATGGTCATTCTGAATATCAGCTTATCTTCATGCCTGCATCCAGGAAAGCTGAGCCAACCAGTCAAGAAGAGATTCTGGGACCCGGGACCAGCCAGTCATTTTTGGAGTCACAAGAAGAACTCACTTCATTCCTGATCTCACACTTCACCGGCCACACCTTCGAGGGGGTGTGTTGGTTTTGTAATGCAATGGGCGGCCGAGTACGGGAAGGCTTGTGGCTGCCCTGGGGGAGAACATGTCACCACACTGAGCAGGCTGGAGACCGAGGTGACAGCTGTCGGGGTACAAACGGAAGCAGCAAGATGCTGCCCGGCGGAGGGTGTCACTCCTCTGTACTTGTACAGTATTTGTGTTTCTTTCTCAGAAAGATTAATCAAAATCCCCAATCCTCAGTAGCATCTCCACATCGATAAAAGCAAATACATCTTTAAAGAAATTCAGCACCATCGGTTTAACCTTTCAGTAAGATATGTGTGTGCAGGCCCCATCTTGGCTGCTCCGGAGAAAAAAGTGTTTTTTAGGCTGGAGCAGCAGTGAGAGGCCATGCCAGCCAGCCCTGCAGAGCACTGGCGCCAGGACCGCGTTTTCCAATCCTTCCACAGGAGCCGGCAAAGAGATTAGGAGGCTTTCGTCCAGGTTTCCTCTGCTGATAATTAACCACTGTGCAGAAAACAGGAGCCAAGCGAGCGTTTTGTAAATGCTCCTTTCAAATGGGATGTGACTTTCAAAAGTACTCCGGAGACACTGGGCATGCGTGTAAAGTCAGATGTGAAAGAAGCAAAACACAGTCACGTGGCTCTATTGTGTGAAGGTGTTTTGAACCTGGATTAAGAGCCACTTTTTCTTCGGAATATTTCTAACGTTTAAAAACCGCGACAGCAAACCTCCCACATATACAGGCGGACCGTAGCTTGCCTGAAAATCACACTGTCTGTCTCCGCAATGTAAATAGTACTTAGGAATCTGCATGTACCGCTTAGCCGAAAACACAGTGGGTATGTTTTAGTTCTCAAATCAGTGTCTTCACAGCGAAGGGTTCGCCAGTGAAGGGTAATTTTCTTTCTCTTCTGAGAACACTCACTGGAACTATGTAGAGATTGTTCATATTCTTAACAAACTGGGAGGAGAAACAAAAAGGATAAAATGAAGCCTGGCTGTTCCAGGAAAGTGTAAATGAGGTATTTGCTCACTTACCTAGAGGAAATTTTGCACGTGCCTCTCACAAATAAGTTTAACTTCCCCCTTCCTGATGTTTTAATACCTGCTTGATGGAGCAGAACTCTTGCTCAACTTCTGATCCGAACATCTTTCCCTGGTTCCACACCAGACATTGCTTTTCTCAGTTCTCCAGCATTGCATGGTATCTAAAAATATTTTCAGCTCCTTGTTTTATCTTGAATATGTCTTTTTTTTTCTCCTGAGTTGCTAGTGATTTCTGCAATGGGAGAACTGCAGAAAATCTTCCTTTCTTTCTGAAAATGATTGTATCTGTGGGGAACCTGAGATGGAGAGAGGAAACGGTCTTCTCTGCTTAAGTGAGAGCCTTTAAAATCACACGGAAGCGGCCACTGTCTCAGTGTGAGGCTGTGCCTTGGTCCCCCGGGGCGCACTCTCATTGACGTCAGTGCTCTTGCTGGAAGGGAGACGGCTGTACTCGGCTCCGGAGACCTCTCCCTGGCGCCTCAGAGCTCCTCTCTGTGGAACTCTCTGTCTTCTTTTCAGGTCCCGGGATGATCCCCAGGACAGACGAGAGGGCCAGGTGCCAGGTGCTCCTATCAGAGGGACGAGGGCAACTGCAGAAATCTGCTTCCCAGGACCCTGTGCCAGGCTTTGTGGCTCCTAGATGAGCGGGCCAATGAGAAACGCGGCTGCCCCGAGTGTACTGAAGGTGGGAGTCGAGAGGCAGCCACTGCCCCCTTGCTCTGCTGCAGCCCCAGCTCCCCCTCACAGCTGGCTGTTCTGCAGGACGTTGGGGAGCAGCTCGGGGGCATGGAGCCGGCCTTCTGTTCTGCACGCCACCTGCGGGCCCCCAGAGAACGTCCTCCAGTCCTCAGCTTACCCCTCTGAGAGGGGCTGATACGCCACAGGGGCCGCATTTCTGCACATTCACTGCTGCTTTGCTCTTCTCTGCCGGCCTCGGTGTTCGCGGTGTGCCTTCCCCCATCTGCTCATGGTCCTTATGGTCCTGGTTTCTGCTGGACCATGGTCTGGCTAAATCTGTCCATGAGCAGAACCAAGTACGGGAATCCGGCTGAACCTGGAGCCAGCTGCTCTCCACATTGTCCATTAGTCCGATGCATGCCTGCCCTGTGCTGTGCCTCAGTGGCGCTGGGGCTGCCTCCCGTCACTCGCACCTGCAGAGCTGGCTGCCTCATGGTTTTCCCACCTGAGCTTGCCCGGGTTGCCCAGTTGCCCAGGAGGGGTTTCCTAAATACAGTTAGTGCCTCAGGCCCGTGGTTCTGATTCTGAAAATCTGGGGGGTGGGCCCAAGACCCTGCATTTCTAAAAAGTGCCCAGAGCAGCCGGGCCCGCTGGTCTGAGAACCACAATCTGAGAAACAGCTCATCGCTTTAGCTGGTCTCCTGTGGCTGCGGAGAGAGCACATTAGTCATCTGCGTTGATCTACAATGGTCACCAGCCGTGGGTATGTCAGCCGAAAACAGCAGACAGTTGTTACCTTACAGTGCATCTCTGCAGGTCGCATCCCAGCAGGGGCTTCTGCTCAGGGTCTCCCCAGGTTGCACCCAAGCTATCAATTGGTTCTTTTCCAGGGTTCAGGCCCATTTATTGGCTCATGTGGCTGTTGGTAGAATTCAGTTCCTTGCAGCTGTGGGACTCTGGCCTGTGTTTTCTTGCTGTCTGTTGGCTGGAATCTGTCCGGAGACCCCAGAGGGGCCAACCTCTCTTGATCCTTCTTAGGACATGGCAGCTTCTTCAAGGCCAGTGGGGGACTTTCCAGTGCACAGGCTGGAGGATGCATGTGACCATGGGGGACATCTGTCACCTTTCCGTGTTCTGCTGGCTGGAAGAGAATGGAATCAGAGGTTCTTCCCACCTTCTGGGGACCAGACGAGGTTGAACAGGGTGACGACGAGTTCTCAGCCTTCTGCTTGCTCGAGAGGGCACAGGGGAGGTCCTGGGTTGCAGGCGAAGTACTCTGTCATGTGATGACTCCTGTCCATGGTAGGTGTCATTAACAGTAATTTGCAAAGCGATGACATTATTCTAGGGTTTTGGTACCTGGGACACAGGCCCCAGCAGTGAGAGCAGAGAGACAGACTATCTTCTAGTAGCAGCACCTTGGGAGCAGATAGTTATTTTGCTTGCAGTTGGGAGCATGGAAGCTTCCAGAACAGGTTCAGGACACCACCATGGGAGAGCAGAGAATAAAACAGCAAGAAAGTCCCAAGGCAGGCTGCACTCAGAGCAAGGTGGCTGCAGAGACCAGGCAGTCATGATTACTCTCTGCCTGAGGCGAAGTGTGACCTTCGATAAGAAAAAGAGGCCCTCCAAGCGTTCTGGCTCCTCCCATCCTCCTGCTTCGGCTTTAGGTGCTCAGAAAGCTTCCATCTCCAGCCGGCCATGGGACCTTCTGATCTCGAGTGACTTTGGGGGCACAGGAGCTGAAGCGAGGGGATCTTCCTGGGCACAGACACTTGCATACTAAGCCTACTGCTTTGCTGGAGAAGTGGGTGAATGGAGTCTGTCTCCAGGGGCAGCCTCTGGGGATGCACTTGGCTGCTTGATGTGTGACATGGGTTAGATGGAATCTGACATTCACATGCAGCTGCTCAGAGGCTGTGGTTGCCAAGCGAAGCAGTGCTCACATTTGCAGATTAGGATGCCCGTTGGTTCTCAGGATCCCAAGCCTGATTGGAGACCATTGAAAGTGACGAAGAATCTTGCTAATGAGCTGAACTAAGAAAATCCACTCACAGTGAGCTACATTCAGAGCCTTGGGAGAGTTTTGCGTGCTTAGATTTTTAGATGACATTCAGATTTTCATGTGGATATTATTTTTACTCAATTTTGTGGGTGAGTGAATAGGTAATGATGTTAATATTCTGTATGTATCTGTATCTATTGTACTCTCCATCTACCATTGAGTTTCATCCATCAGTTGTATGGCTTTTCACCTCATAAAGCATTGCTACATAAAGATCTTCTGGATGAGAAACCTCCTTTGTGGGGAGATTTTATCCCGCAGCTAATATTGTTCAAAGATTGCCACCTCTAGGCAAAGGCAGCGCCCTGCCCCCGAATTCGTGCCCTCACCTGCCCTGAGCTGACTCGCCCCGTTAGATCCCTGAAGGACAGGTTCTTCACCGCTTTTCTCTGCGTGTGTTTCTCTTCAGAGTTCTCAGTGCCTCTGTGTCATAGACCTGTTTGTGTAACCACGAGGGAGGACAGGTGTGCCTCATCTTTGTGTCGTGGTGGGTGATGGCAGTCCTGGGGCTTGGTTCACTCGAGGGCCCTCTGCTCCGTGTGCATGTGGCTGAATCTTTCATTTCCTCTGTCACCCAGTTCCTCCTCCTTGACGAGAAGGAAGGAAGGGCTGGGGGTAGGGGTGCTGGCTTCAAGAGGACCCACGTTTGGTCCTCCTCTCTGGGATGCTGCATCTGCTGGCTGGGCTGAGACTGATGTTTTGCTCACAGGAAATAAGGGTGACCTTAGACTCCAAGCACAGCTCAATGGGAACCTCATGGTGTCCCTGAAAAGGGCCACCCTGATTAATGATGCCAGGTGCTGTGGTTGTCCACTGATGGGCCTTGTCACTGCTCAGGTGGCTCCATGCTGACGGAAGGTGTCCTGGAGTCATCCAGTGTTGCCTGCCTGCCATCACTCCACCTGTCACAGGCTGGGCCAGTGGTGGGCAGCTGAGCATTCTGGTTACTGGCACATGGCAGGGACACTGTGGGTGAGGCACAAAGGAGGCTGATTAAGAGCGCAGATGTGGGTGGATGGGACACGTGAGGCTGTGCAGACAGTGGGGCTTCCAGCCCCAGGACTAACTTCCGCCATGTGGGAGACGCAGATGCACAGCCTGGGCTCCCGATGGGCCACTGCGTCACACCTAAGACTCTCTCCCCACAAACTCCTTGTTCTACGGGATGATTATATGCCTTTCCAGTCTGACAGATGCTTTTTTAGAGAGTCCGTCACCTCTAGCCGAATCTATTCTGAAAGAAAGAACCACAATCAAATCTTTGTTCTTTGACCAAGCAGCCTTTTCTCCTGGGGACCCCCATCCCGGAAGCATCTGTGTGCAGAGACAGCTTCGATCTGAGATTCCTCCAGAGCTGGCCTCTCTCCACACACAGGAACTGGGATCCAGGAAGGTGGAAAAGAGTGAGGCTGAGAGTAAATTAAGAAATCTCAGCTTCCTGGCTCCTCCGGAAATCCTGCTGCCCCTTGAGTTTCCTGCGCTCTTTTCATTTCCGCCTTGGTTCTTAATGAAGTCCTTACCTGGGCAAACTGCCTAGAAACTTCAGTTGGAAACTTGACCCTGGAAACTTCCCTAATTAGGAATACTGTAATTAATAAGTAGGCTTATAAATGCGAATCATTAAGATCAGGCTTAAAATAACATTTTTGAGACTCAGGGGAAAGGGTTAATTTTTGTTTGCCTGGAGAGGCTGGGTGAGTCTCGTATGTTCTATCAAAGAGCGTGCTGGGGGTACCTAGCCCAGGGATTGGCATCTTAGGATGCTTAAAAGTGTCCTATAAATTAGCAAGTAATAAGATAGACACAGTTTCAAAATCTGGGAGTAGGGCCAGGAGTTTATCTCAGTGGCTCAAGTGCTTGGCTGGCAGGTGCAAGGCTGTAAGTTTGATCCCCAGTATCAGGAAAGAAAAGAAAAACAAATCTGGGAGCAGTGGCTATCACGGGAACCAGGAGGAAGGCAAGAGTGAAGTTTCTGGCTTGATCCCGGAGTGGGTGGTGTTGGGCAGCTCCACACCAGCCTTCTCCTTCCTTCCTGTTGTCCCAGTACCAGAGGGCAAGGAGCCGGGGTCAGGGTGGGGGATTTATAGGAATCCGAGAGGAGCAAGCTGGGTACAGTTGGTAAATCTGGGTTCTCTCTGTATGAGTTGGGGACTTAGGACAAAATAAGGAGGAAGCTAAGTTTATCTCCTACAACCCTCATTCCCAAAGTGTACCCCCTTGCCCCTAGAGGAACCCCAGTCTCCTTTGAGGACCCCACAAAATCAGAGCTACCTTTGCAGTCATGCCAGGGCACCATCTGCTTGTGCACCAGCCCACACCTGTGCACAGGACGCCAAATCAACAGTGCCAGAGACCACGGCCCCAGCATGGGAGCAGTTGTTGAATTCTTCATTCCTGTGCACTTCGGTAGAACCACACAGTGCCAGGGCTGCCTCATCATCTAGCTGTGCCGGGGGGGAGAGCGTTTGCCGTAGGCGTCCCGGCCTGTGAGGCTCTGTGAGAGGCATCCTGTGTGATGACCTGGGGAATTAGCATGACACTCTGAATTCCAAATCACACAAGCAGATGCCTCAAGGAGAGTGCTGTATTAGTTACTCTCTCATACTGGAACAAAATGCTCAATACCTGCGACTTGAAGGAGGACAGGATCACAGTTTCCAAA
Source organism: Dolichotis patagonum (assembly GCA_004027295.1). NCBI lineage: Eukaryota > Metazoa > Chordata > Mammalia > Rodentia > Caviidae > Dolichotis > Dolichotis patagonum. Next base: position 40,811 of record PVJX010016149.1, read on the forward strand.
TGATTAATCCATGGGTGGCCAGCTAGCTCCAAGGCAGGAAGGACATGGTGGGGGAACTCTGTTCATATCATGGTGGACAGGAGGTGGGGGAAGAGAGACTGGAGAGGAAGAAGGAGAGGAAGAAGGAGGAGGAGGAGGAGGAGGAGGAGAAGGAGAAGGAGGAGAAGGAGGAGAAGGAGAAGGAGAAGGAGGAGAAGGAGGAGAAGG